>JAWRVF010001649.1:0-52729 GCA_036785485.1 Physcomitrellopsis africana | reverse complement strand
CCTCGTAACCCTCTTGTTTTACGATAGATGTATATTAGGACTAAAATTACAAAGCCTTCCGCTTTATTATTATTAGATTCAAGAGCCTCAGCATGTTTTTTAGATGAACAATTTGTTAAGAATCGTAAAATACCTTTAGTACAGAAATCTAAACCTATACATGTAGAAGTCATAGACGGTCGCCCATTGTCCTCAAGAGATGTCACTCATGAAACCCGTCCTATAAAAGTAACAATAGATGGTCATAATAGCTATGTAACCTTTAACATAATTAAATCTCCATCTAATCCAATTATTCTAGGTTTGTCATGGCTAGAAAAATATAACCCTCAAATAGATTGGAATTCTCGTAGACTTGACTTTTCCCAGGATATTATTAAACATCCTACCGATCCAGTAAAAAGCTACAAGCCTCGTACAATAAAACCTGTACTAATAGGTGCAAAAGCTTTTATACACGCAGCAAAAGAAGGACCAACTTTTGCTATTTACGCAACACCCATTTCTGATAGTGGAAAGGCTTCAAGTGGCATTCTAAGCCAATATCAAGACTATCAAGATGTTTTTGAGAAGAAGAATGCTGATATTCTTCCGGAGCATCGCCCATATGATTGTTTGATTGATCTCAAAGAGGAATCTCAGCCTCCTTTTGGACCAATCTACAATTTATCACAAAATGAGTTGGCTGAACTCAAGGAGTATATTGAAGAGAATCTGGCCAAGAACTTCATACGCCATTCCAAATCTCCTGCAGGAGCTCCAATTCTATTTGTGAAGAAAAAAGATGGATCATTACGAATGTGTGTGGATTATCGAGGGCTTAACAAGATCACTATCAAGAATAAGTATCCACTACCTTTAATCTCCGGACTTCTTGCTCAACTGAATCAAGCTAAGATCTATACAAAAATAGATCTACGAGGAGCATACAACTTGGTTCGTATTAAAGAAGGAGATGAATAGAAAACTGCATTTCGAACAAGGTATGGACATTTCGAATATAATGTTATGCCTTTTGGACTCACAAATGCACCAGCTGCTTTCCAACATCTCATGAACGATGTTTTTCATGAATTCTTAGATGATTTTGTTGTCTGCTACCTAGATGACATTTTAATCTATTCTAAGAACGTAGAAGAGCATGAAATACATGTTTGTCATGTCTTACAAAAACTTAGAGAAATAAGATTGTATGCCAAGATGGAAAAGTGTGTATTTCACACTACTCAAGTTGACTTCTTAGGATATATCATCTCGAATGATGGCCTCATGATGGATCCTAAGAAAGTCCAAACAATCATGGATTGGAAGATTTCAAAAACAGTAAGGAATGTACAATGTTTTTTAAGATTTGCCAATTACTATCGAATCTTCATCAAGAATTTCTCTCAAGTTACAGTCTCATTTATACGTTTGACTTGTAAGGACAAGCTCGAGTGGAGTAAAGAAGTAGAAGCATCATTTAAAGCTTTGAAGATAGCTTTTACTTCTGCACCAATCTTGTATCGCGTTGATTTTTCCAAGGCATTCTTTATGGAAACAATGATTCGACTTTGCTGCAGATATCACAAATGGGAACAAATGACAAACTCCATCCAAGAGCTTTCTATTCTAGGAAATTTTCAACAGCAGAGATCAACTACGAAATCCACGATAAAGAACTTCTCGCAATTGTGGATTCTTTTCAAGAATGGCGTCATTATCTAGAAGGCGCTTCTAGTCCAGTCACCATATATACGGATCACAAGAACCTCGAGTATTTCATGTCAACACGCGTGTTGAATCGTCGTCAGGCTTGTTGGAGCATGTCTCTATCAAGATTTGAGTTCATTATTACATATCGGCCAGGAAAACAACAAGGTCTATCCTACGTACTTAGACGCTCACAATACACACGTGATGAAGTCAAATAAACAAGTGAGACCTCTCTCAAAGAAATAAATATAAAGCAGAAGATATGGCTACAAAAGAAACTGAATGACTAATGCCAAAAAGACAAGAAAATCCAGAGACCTTCAACCAGACCGAAAACAAGAAAAGTGAAGCTTGACAAGAAAGGAAGAACGCTTCACTCTATCTCTATTTATACTATCTACCTAAGGGTTAAGTGGCTTATATTCTATAGACTTCCAACACGTGTCCAATTTACAAGACACGTGTCCAGCTGGTAAGACACGCGGTCGAACTCGCAGGCCGCGAGACTGGCTCACACGTATTTAGCTTGGTCTTCAAGCTACCAACATGTGCCACATGTGGCTAACTTATTGACCAAGTTTCTAATCCAAAAGTCTACTATGGACACTTATAAAGTCAAAGTAGTATCTATGAAATTTCTAGGAAGTTCCTCTAAAGATATTATGGAACTAACCTGCTTTTACCTTCTTTTATCTAGCCTCTACGGATCTATAACTATGTGTTATGTTCAGATGCCTTTATCTTACACCAAAAGAAGGAGATGCAGCTTTTGATCAGCAAAAAACGACTCTCTTGAAGCCGGAGCAATTTCATCTTCGGGCAACGAAATCAATATTAACTGCTGATTCAACTTTTCTCAAGCAAGTCCAGTTAAGTATGTCCTCAGATCCTCTTATTCATGAAATTAAGAATAATTCTTCTAAGCCTCATGATATTTTCAAGTTTGAGTTCAAGAAAAATCTACTCTATTTCGAAGGGCGCTTATATGTTCCAGAAGGTGAAGCACGATTACGTGTTCTTCAAGCTCGTCATGACTTTCCGGCAGCAAGACATTTTGGGTACAATAAGACTCTAGAGTTGATATCTAGAGATTTTTGGTGGCCTCAAATGTGGAAAGGAGTCAAAGATTTTGTAAAAACATGTGATGTTTGTTCAAGATCAAAAACTCCTCGCCACCGACCCTACGGACTTCTTCAGCCATTACCCATTCCAGAACAACCATGGTCTTCTGTGTCTATGGATTTTATCACGGTGTCGTACTGTAATTGCTTACAGTATGTAAAATCCACTCAAAATGCCTAATATGTTTATAGATTTAGATATGTGTTAGAATAATTAGTAAGTTAAATTAAAAATGGTTGATAGAAGAAACTTTATTTTATTTTATTTTACCTATTTAGTTATGGTATTTAAAAATTATAAGATCTAAATGTTTAGTATGAAGCCTTGAGAGAAGGTGGGGACTTAAGGATGAAAATTTAAGCTAGTAAGAGGCTAATTTGGAGGGATGAAATCAAGCCATGGTCGGATGAAGGCAAGGAATAGGGAACTTCATCCCTATTGGTCGAATACTATGCCCAATGGGCTTTGAGGAGGCTGCCCGCGACCTTAACAAGGGTTTCGGCGACTTCATAAGGAGGATTCGCAATTTCAGAGGTAGGGGTTGTAAAGTTTAGGGTTTTGGGTATAGTTTGAGAGGAAATTTTAGGCGATTTGGAGTTAGGGTGAAGAAGATATACTTGTTCAAAGTTAGAGAGTGGATTTTATACATACTGCCACTCTTTTGGGATTTTGCGGAGTTGTACGGAGGCTTTTGGAGATCGGACGGTGCGGTTGGAAAGGTGATTTCAAGATCTACGTCTATTACGAAGGAATTCTTAAGTTTTGAGTTTAGACGAAGGAGATATGAAGAGTTGAAGACAGCGCATCCAATTCCAAGGCAGTAAGTAGACCGTTTTGTTGATGGTGATGGGGTTTGCCATATCTTAATTTTTTCGACGAATTTTTGTCTAAAAATTTCCAAGAAGGTGTATTATTGTGCTAAAAAGCTATACATCAAAGTTTCATAGCATTTGGACTCTTAGATTGTGAGATATGAAGAATTTAGTACACGGGTGTTTGTAAACAAGGGTTTAAAGCTAATGCTAGGGTTTTGGCGATATCTAAAGATCGATAATGAATCGACGGTTGAAATTTGTGGTAGTAGTTGTGAAGAATATATCAGTACTTCATGTAAATTTGGAGTAGTTTTGGACGGTTGGATTAAAAGTTATGGGTTATTGAAGTTTGGGAAAAATTCCCTTCCTACGGGAGAATGAGGGTTTAGAGTATTTTGTTATGTTTTGAGTGGTTTGAGGAAATTAGGCTTGTGTATTGGGTGTAATAGCCCTATGGAGATCTCTTTTATAAAAAATTGGGGGTTTTTATTATACTTGAATCTTGCTTGAGTAATTAGTGGCAGCCAGAAGCCCAGCGCTTTCTTGAGGCAGATTCTCTCTACCCCGACAACGGATCTTCCAAACTCAGGTTCTTATGACTCTATATTCGTGATAGTAGATCGTTTCATTAAGATGGCACATTTTATACCATGTAAAAAATCTATCACAGGCAAAGAAACAGCTAAGCTTTTCCTTGACAATATCTACCGCTATCATGGATTACCTAAGGATATTATATCGGATAGGGGAACTCAATTTGTATCGAGATTTTGGAGAACGCTTTTCAAGATTCTAAAGGTGGATATAAAGCTATCTTCAGCTTTCCATCCTCAAACTGATGGACAAACGGAGCGCGTAAATCAAGTCTTGGAACAGTATTTGAGATGTACCATCAACTACCAACAAGATGATTGGACAACTCTTTTACCATTGGCAGAGTTTGCTTATAATAATACGGTACATTCTTCTATACAACAAACACCTTTCTTTGCCAATTATGGTTACTATCCACGACTTGATACTTTTGACTATTCAAAAGTTGACAATCCTGCGGCGGAAGACTTGGTAAATCATTTGTCAGAACTACATATAACAATGAAGGCACAATTAAATGAAGCTCAAGAACGACAAAAGATAAACGCTGATGCGTATCGAAAGGAACAACCACAACTCAACGTAGGCGACAAGGTATGGCTACTTTGTCGCAATATCAAGACTACGCGACCTTGTGATAAGTTGGACTATCGTAAGCTTGGACCTTTTTGTATTTCTGAACAAATTAATCCAGTTGTATATCGATTACGCCTACTAGAGTCTATGAAGATCCACCCTGTATTCCACGTGTCTCTTCTTGAACCATATAAGACAGTGAACATACCAAGAAGAAGACAAGTGCCACCTCCTTCCTATAGAAGTGAACAATAATGACGAATTTGAAGTGGAAGAAGTCTTAGATTCAAGGCGGCGCCGAAATAGGTTGGAATATCTTGTTCACTGGCACGGATACGATATTAGTGAGCGCACATGGGAACCAGCAAAAAATCTGGTGAATGCAGCGAGGAAGGTGGAGACCTTTCATCAACAACATCCATCGAAACCAAGATGAAGACTTTTCCTATAAAAGAAACAAGATGTAGGCAAGATAACATTCAACTTTCTATCCTTGTTTGTAGCTTCTTTGTATTTTGTGACGCTAAGGAGATGGAGAATCAACAGCCAGCAGATTTGACTCAAGAGCCTTCATTTGCTGACCTACCGGACGAGACATTGCGACTGTCACAACCCTCAAGACGACGCAACCGAGATGAAGACCTTCAAGAACGACATGTTCTTCCTCGAATAGATGGCGAGATACAACGTGTTTGGTATCACGACCTTGGAAGAGATTCTCGATGTTTGGTGATTTTATTGGAGATAGGAACAACTCCTGACGGTGTTCCAGATGTGACATTTGAAGGAAGTTATGAAGGTCACAACAATGATCAAATAACAGGGTGGTCTTCTCGCCCTGGAATGGGACACTATCGATGGCTGAGAGGACCCATCAATTACCTTCGAAGAGAACAAAGATCAGAATATGTGGCAAATACTATTCGTCGCATCTTAGACTTTCTACACATGTAATCACCGCTCCTCGTGGAACTCGTCCTTTAAAGGGGGGGTAATGTCACGGACATATACATAGTTACTTATATGATCAGATAGAACTAGATAAAAGAAGGTAAAAGCAGGTTAATTCCATAATATCTTTAGAGAAACTTCCTAGAAACTTCATAGACGCTGCTTTGACTTTATAAGTGTCCATAGTAGACTTTTGGATTAGAAACTTGGTCAATAAGTTAGCCACATGTCGCACATGTTGGTAGCTTGAAGACCAAGCTAAATACGTGGCGAACATATAGGAAACTTGCCCTGCAAGTTCGACACGTGTCTTGCAACTTGGACACGTGTCTTGTAAATTGGACACGTGTTGGAGGTCCTATAGAACGTCGCCACTTAATCCTTAGGTAGATAGTATAAATAGAGACAAGAGTGAAGCCTTCTTCACTCTTGTCAACTCCTTTCTTGTTTCCAGTCTAGTTGAAGGGTCTCTAGTTTTTTTTGTCTTTTGGCATTAGCCATTCCAATTTCTTTTTAATATATATACTTCTTTATATTTATTTCTTTGAGAGAGGTCTCACTTGTTTATTTGACTTCATCCAATTATTGTCCTTGACACCAGCAGCTAGTGTAGTCCTTGTAGGAAGTGAGGTGCACAAGTCCCATATGGATTGTGGCACCTTGGATGTAGGTAGGAGGATAAGACTAAGGCCTCATGGTCTCTCTAGGACACCCATATATACTACTTTTGAGCCTTGGTGAGGTTCAAACCCATGATCTTTTAACAGATTATTTTTGAGGTAAAAATTTTTACTTAACTTTTTCCATTATTTATCTTCTAACTTTGAATTATGATAACTTACTCATAGTAACTTGGATTTACATATTTTGTTATATCATTGGAAAGATAAAAAAATTACCTACTTTAAAATTTATTTTTTATTTTTTACTTTTTACTTTTTACTAGGTGAAAATCTAGTAAACATACTGTGACTAGTTTTGTAGTGTGCAATTACTTAATTGCACATATTTTACTTGTTTTGTGTTGTTATTCTCCTTCATTGTTGTTTATTGCTCCTTATACTTCACACCACAATTTATAAGCAACTCTTAATTGAGGCCATCTTATAACTTGGGTTGAGGAGTGAATCTTACCCTCACATAAATGGTGCGTTTGCCGGAAGGTGGTGCTTCTAATTGTGTGTGTGAATGTGGAGTTAATATGTTGTAATACATATTTTGCTTGGTCTTTTTGAGTGAGAAGTTCAAAGTTAATCTTCATCATTGGTAAGTTTTCTACATCTCTTCTTTATTGGTATACAAAGGTTTTCAAGTTCTCAATTCATAAGGTATTCAAAAAAAATTTATTATTGAGTGCATGTTGATTTGCTCTCGGGTTTTCATCAATCAGTTTTTTTGTATTGCATATTTTAAGTTGAAACTTTTTATGTTGATGTATCTTGATGTTAGCTTTTCAATAAGCTATAGCACGTTCAATTTGGACTTGATTTGAATTTGTAGTGAATTTTAGACTAGGAAGTGGTTCACTGCCTTGGCGATTTCATGTACCTCATGTTTGGAAAGGCATTTCTTAGTGCGTGGTGACTATTTAATAGTGGAATTTTTGGAGTACAAACACTTTGAAGTTAAGATTGTAGTGGTGCAAATTTCAATGCTATTGAACAAGAAGTGAATTTTTGGCGATTTTTGGAGTGGAGAGAGATTTTTGCTTTAAGTGGAATACAATTGAGGTTAGTGATTTCTATCTCTTCAATCATTTACATTGTTGATTTTATGTTATACTTTTGATTGTTTTGTTTTAAATCTTATATTAATTATATTAAACTATAATAAAAATAAAAATAAAATAAAATAAAAACAAACAATAAAAAATTTTAAAAAATTAAAAAATTAAAAAATTAAAAATCTAAAAATTAATCATTATAATAATAATAATGATATATAAAAAAAATAATAAATAAATAAATAAATAAATAAAAATAATAATATCATTAAATTAAAATAATTTTTTTATAATTTTTTTATTAATATTCTAATATCATATTAACTTTTATTTTTTATTTTAACTTTTATTTTACTTTAATGTTACTTTTATTTTAACTTTTATTTTATTTTAATTTATTTTATTTTATTTTTTCTTTTCTATTTTTATTTTTATTATATTTATTATATTTCATTTTATTTTTATTTATCTTTTTATCTTTATCTTTCTTGTTTAATGATTATTATTACTTTTATATATTAATATCATTTTTATTTTCTTTTTTTTTATTTTACATGTATAATAAATTTTATATATTGATACAAGTTTAATATATTTTTATTTATATATTAATTTATTTTTATGTAATATTTTTACTTCTAACTTGAAATAATATTTGGTTAGTTTAGTATTAGTGTAGTATTATTTGGTGGTTCTTTTTAGATTGGTTGTCACTTTTGAAGCATAAAGAGCGGAGTTCAAGTACAACTTCAAATCTAAGACTAATCTTGGTAAGTTTCAAACCTTAGCTTTTCAATTATTTAAAATTTTAGACAAAAGTAAGGAAAGAGCATAGCTAGGAGAAACTTGGTGGATTCCAAACCTTAGCTCTTTCTTTTATTTGAAATATTAGATACGTTTAGGAAGGAGCACGGCGGGACTTGCTGTCCTACAAGTAACATCTTAACCATTCTATCACCTTATAGTATAATTGAATATTAATACATTCAATTATACACACTAGAAATTTCTCCAATCTACCTCTTTTGTTAAGAGAACCTGGTTGTATTTGTGATAGGCGCTTCAATTTTTAAATGTTTTGGAAGGAAGTGAAGTCGGATTGATGGCTGGCATGACTTCTTTTTGGCGTTGAATCTGTACTTGTGGGAAGTGATGATCCCCATGAGGCATAGTTAATTATTGCAGGTCGCCTTACATGTTGCTTTTTATCCAATCCATGTGATTTTTGTGGTATCCATGTGTTAAATTTTTTAATTTACTTGTATTATCCTTGGCCTTGTTTTTCAATCTCTAAATTATGAATTAAATCTAACTAACAGGTGATTCCGACATATTAAGATCGGCATAAGATCTTAACTTGGTATTTAGTTGAACCTCATGCATCACTTGTAAAAAAAGTTTAATTATTAGGTGATACCACTAATTTGAGATCGGTATGAGATTTCATCTTAGTATATAATTAAACTACGTGCTTTATAAATACATAAGAAGAGAAAGATTTTATGTTAATTCACAAAATAAAAATAAAAATAATTTAAAGTCTACTTTTTTTGCTTTAAACCACCTACTAGGTCTTTTTTTCGTAAAGGAATTATATAGAAACCATATACTTAGTTGTATGCCATCTAAGATTAAGTTTAAGGTAGTTCATCCTCTTAGTGGTCTTGTTTTGCGATCAAGACGTGTTTTACAACCCGAATTACATATTAAACCTATAGTTGTAGAAACCCACGTATTATAAAGAATTTGCGATAAGATGTCACAAGCTTCTATTGGGATGGAGCAGGGAAGAAGACAACCTTTAGAGCCTCAAGTAGAGCTTTTATCAATTCCAATTCCAAGGGTTAGTATAGCCAATGAAGAAAACCACAACTTCCAAACCAATATCCAAATCGACCCAATGATGTTACTTAGGGGATTACCAATTGTGGTACCTTCAGGATTACAAGGGGCATCAATTCCACCTAACCTTCCAAGATTTAGTGGAACTATCAATGAAGATCCAATAGCCTACATAGAAAGGTTTATAGAGGTACTTATCATCAGTTTAGTAACCAATCACGGTTACTATTTAATATGGTTTCCAACAATCTTAATAGATTCTACATATGCTTGGTATAGATCTCATATAGAGGGAGCATTCACCAAATGGGAACAACTCCTAGTAGCATTCCTTTGTTAATATAGACCTGTGATTGGTTAACAACAAGTCCTTTCAACCTTGATAAACATTAGACAAGGTCTTTTAGAAGACATTACCTCATATGTGAGGCGATTCCAGATAGTATATACTCAATATGTTGATAATTTGTTAAACGAGGATACTATAAGGCACTACTTTATCTAAGATTTTGCCATGCCTTCTACAATTTGGGATATTTTAAACAAGAAACCTAAAGATTTAGAAGGAGCCATTCAAGCCGCTTTAGAAGTGGAGGTTATTGATAAAGAAAATGCTTAGAAGGGCAGAAAAACCAATATCCGCCTTCATACCTTTGTAACATCGACTTGTAGAATTCCATCAACCTCTAGCTTTAAGCTATTCACAACCTTCTACATTTCCCTTGCCAATGAGCAATGTGACAACTTTAGCTATACAACCTCCAAATGATCAAGCTCAATCTAAAATCTTTCATGATAATAGATTGGAAGAATTTTAAAATGAAGTATGGCAAGTCAATGAGGTGTTCAAAAATGAGATGATGAATACTATGAAAGCCATTAGTGAATAAATATCTTGCCTTGTCAAAAATCAAATTCCAAATATAGAGGCTAGATATCATGAATCGGAAATTTATACCTCTAGATTATGGTGTACAAATTATAGACAAGTAAACCACATCGCACAATTTTATCCACAATTCCTATAATAACAACTTAGAGAAAAAAACCAAGTCCAACCATATAAACCTCCTCATCAATTGAAACAAATAGGTTCTAATTTTCCTTCAATTCAAAAAAATAATATAACACCTTATCCTACTTGTAGAAAGCAACATTGAGTAGGTCAATGTTGGATTGAAAATGGAGTTATATGCTCTAATTGTGGAAGTTCTCATCCTACAGATTGTTGTAGAAGATCCAACCAAATCATTCCCTCAACTTCTTTCTCAAAGGACTATAGTAACCAAGTTGGAGGAAATATGTGAGGAGTTAGATTTGCAGATCCTATTGTTACACAAAGTCCATCAAATATGTATTATGACCCTTCAAGCAATGGTCAAAATCATCACCTTTCAACAATAGTTCAAACCAATCATGGGACATTGCAAGGATCTATAGCATATATCCAAAACCAAAACCAAAATCAATAGCCACAAACTTCTTAGGATGTTAGATATCCAGTAATTCAACTTGATGTATCTTCTACATCAAATTTAGCATCTCCTCAATCCCACTTGGTACAACTAGACAACAAGGAGATCTTCAAGGACAATGCATATTTACCTTCATTGGTTGTAACGAGAAGTATGAATGCCAAAAAATCAATAGATTTAGCACAACTTGAAGAAGATGAGATATCTATAGATACTTCAAAAGAATCATCCAAATTTGTAGAATTGTCAAAAAGTACTCAAGAAATAGCTAAAGGATTACAAGACAACCAACCTTCTTCTATAGTTGAATCTAATGAAGAAGAATACCAATTTGTAGGCAAGGAAGGACCTTAGACTTCTAGTATCTTTTTGAAACAACCAACAACTAATAGAACCTTTAATCCTACACAACCTTACGATGTATGGCAAGATCTTTATAGAGCTAGAGTCAATACTTCTTTTGGACAATTGGTTCAAGTAGCTTACAATTTATCTATTTTTAAATTAATATCTTATATTGATCTTTTTTTAAAGAAAAGTTTATTTTTTTCAATAAATATTTTTATGAGATAGTATGTTAGGATGTATTATGATGAGATTTATTTTAGAAGAGAGTAAATTATTATTTTTATAAAAATACAAGAAATAAATCATTTTCTTCTATATTAATATATTTTTTGGCAAATTTGATATACATTAAAAACTATGTTTCTTTATAATAACTATCTTAAAAATATTAATTGATCTAAATAGATAAATAATATATATTTAAAAAAACTACACAATATTTAATTGAATATTTTTTAACTACAAAATCTTAAATATTTTTTGAATTAATTCCAACAATAATTACAAAAATTGAAACTAATAGATATACAAAAAGTATCAAACAAACCTTCTATCAGAAAATAATTTTAATTATATATAATTTTTCTATTCTGATAAATAAACATTATTTAGTAAAATATCTGGTTCCTATTGAAATAAGTTTTTTATGGACATTGAAGTAAGCATATTGTCAATATTTACATTTATTTTGAAAAAGTAAATTTTTTATCAATTCCAATCTTAATAAATTGTTGCAAAATAAACAAAAAAATAAGATTTTATTTAAATTTGAACCTCTAAATTTTTAAAATTGAATCCTAGCTATAATATGCTGATATAATATATCATATTATATATTTATAGTATATATTTATTGAATACTAGCTAGTATAATACTTATTTTCTAGATTTTACTTTTAGATTGTTAATTTTTATATTTTATATTTTTATAAAATTATAACCAATAAGTTAGTTTATAAAAAAATGTTGAAAATCACATTTTGATTAAAACACAAATAGAGTTCTAAGATGACATTTTTTGGATTCAAACAAAGTTACATTGTTAAAACCACACATTTTAAATCAATAAAATAACAATCATTATTTTATTTTTATTTTTTTTGGTTAAACCACACAAAACCATTATTTCTTATTCAAAAACCCAAAAAATTATAAATTTCTCAAACATAATATGACCTTTTATTTTATTCAAGAATGTCTGTGAAAGTAGATGAGATGTGCATATCGTTTATGTAGTTTGTGTCGCAGTAGGATAAGCAGTATATATGATTAGAATAGACCCTAAACCTAAAAATAAAATAAAATAATGTAATTTTTATTTGCTATTGTGATGCATCACGCTGTTAGAAGGTGGCAAGCAAGAAGAAAGTAGAGAAAAACAAAAAATAATAAAAATAATAACTGAGAATCCACCTGGCCCCACAAGAGGCCAAGGGATTCGAACCCAACCGACACCTCTAGAAAGCTCCAACAACAAACACTAAAACTTGGATTCTATCACTAACATATCACCCAAAACAACCATAAAAGCATCAACCCAGCGCTACTTTTCCAACCCAGTTCAAAAAACCACTTCCCTCGCATCCAGAACATGATATTCTTCAGTAGAAATGTGCATCCACATGTCTTCCTACCAAACCTCATTGTTGGAACCATCTCCTGCTTGTCCCCAGCACAACAAAGACAGCGTTGACAACACGAAGGTGGATGAAGTCCTGGGCACTGAGCTTGGCTTGAGAGTGTGAGGACAAACCAGGTGCAGAGTCACGGGAAGTGGCACCCCAAGTGAAGGAAGATCCGTAAGAAACCTCAACCAGAAGGGGATCAGACACGAGTGGGAGTCAAATCAGAAATAAAGGGGGATCAAAGTGGGGTGAGGTGGGTTTTCACACTTCAGCTGGGTGGGTGTTGCAATGTGGAGCTCAAATCGTTGCAGTGCTCGACTTGGACAATGGATGATATGATCCACAGGCGTGAACTCGCGCCTGAGTCTAGACGCTTGGTAGGTAGACCATGCTAGCACTATGCAACTGCACTGGCACATTTGGAATGGTTTTTTATTATTATTTCTTTCCAGTGGTAGGTGATTCTGACTGCTGGTTTTGCGGGGTTGAGTTTTGCTTGAGGAGTGGATGACTTTAAAAATTCCATTGGAGATGCAATACTGGATTTTGGATTTTTTCCTGGTTTTTGTACTCCATGGGAAAGGTGCGTTAGGGGCCATTGATTGGCTTGGTAGATGAGGTGGAGAAGGCGGAAAAGTGAACAGAAGTAGAACCAGTTTCTAACATGTACATCATGTTTTCATCAGTGATGAATTCGTTCATTTCACTCCGAATTAAACGCGGCTCTTTCCCGTTGCCTGGGTTTGACAATGTGATGAATTTGGTGACCAAGTCGTCTCTAGGTGCCAGTACAATTTGCCATAAGGTAAACATCCATCACCGCAGTATTTCTGGTGATTGACGACGTGAAAAAGATTCAATTCTGTCCCAAATTGTCCCCGTGAATATTCTGTGGTAAGTGCAGGGATTAACCAGAGTCGCTGGAAAGCATGCACCCAAGGATTTATAACTCTGTTGTAGACGCCACATTGAAGATCATCCTCTCCCACATGGCTGATCGAAGACGTATTCTCTCCCAGTTGTTTGTTCTTCCTGCATAGAAAACTTGACACCGCAGGTTTAGCGACCATTTAGTCTGTCGATTGCCTATCACATTTGCCTTCAAAGTTCCAGATCGTTCGGTAAGTTCTTCACACTGTGCACATTACGTGCAAGCCAATTCGAACACAGCACTCTGCAGATAACTGATAACTTGTCGCTGAGCATTCATTTTACAGAACATCAAGGGTGCATGTTTTCTACGCAATTCCATGGCGCATCTGCAATTACTCGAAATCATTTACACTACTGTTTTTCTGAATTAGCTGCGAGGCTAGCGAGACTGTTGCATTCTCACTCATCGCGTTGTACATGATTTGTTTACCTGAAGAGACCATGCGAACTGAGTAACAAGAGAGTGAGTCCTGAACCGAGTCGTCAATGATTTGACGCTGAAAACTCTGACTCTCGATACTTTAGAAAAACACATAGACAGACCGTAAAGCTGCAGTCACGCTCCAAAATGCTGGCTGATGGATTTGTTCAGTTCCTCAGCTTCCTGCGAGCAATCACAAGCCCAGGGACCAGATACAAGGGAGTCGTCGGAGACGGACGAGAGAGAGCCTTACTCAAGCACGTCCTCAACAACGCTGACAACGGCAGTCCCGACTCTGTGCTCGCAGCCGTCAACGTTTTCTGCAAAAGAACGTGGCTCATGTGCGTCGGAGACGAGAAAGGCGCCCTTCTGGATTCCTGTGTGCTCCACAGAAACCCGCGGGTGGCACTCGAACTCGGCGCTTACTGTGGCTACTCTGCGATCCGGATCGCCTCGCAGATGAAGGAACCCGCAAGCATGCTCATCAGCCTCGAGATGAACGCCACCAATGTGGACACGGCAAGCCAGCTTATCCACCACGCAGGTGTGTCAACAATAATGATGCGATTCACAATCTGTCCGCTTGCTGTTTGTAATCACACTTCCTTGTACATGCGTAGAAGAGCTTTAGTGGATGTTCGACGTCTGGACGAGGTTTCTCGTCTCGTGAACGCACATCTGATAGTCATTGTGCATTTGCTGAAGGTTTGTCGTCGCAAGTGCGAGTGGTCAACGGGGTGCTCAGCGAGAAGCTGCAAGAGCTTAGAAACATACTCGACTCCTTGAAGACGAACTTTTTCGAGTTTGTGTTCATTGATCACGACAAGAACTCCTACTTGTCCGACTTCTTGCTGCTCAAGGAGAATGGGCTCATCCGCAAGGGCACCGTCATTGTGGCTGATAACATGAGGTTTCCTGGTTCACCCAAGTACCGCCGCTACTTACGGATGCACTCCGAGGAGTTCGAGACTGTGGAGTTGAAATGCGCACTGGAGTATATTTCGTGGCTGCCAGATAGTCTCATGGTTTCAACCTGGAGGTGAGCGATGGAACTGTTGAAGAGACAGTTGGTGAGACAAATTGAGGTACTAAGCTGATGCTTTATGTTAACCAGCAAACGAATACCAAGCATCTTGGGCTCTTTACACCCTGAAATTAATGTAAAACCAGAACAAGAGAACCTACCTTAAAGAGTATATTCTATAGAATATATTTTATGAATTATTTTGTTTTATTTCCTTGGGATTAGCAACTTCATGCACTATTGGACCACATTGTGGAATGCTTGAATTACATGGAATATTCATGTCTATTTTTACTTCATGTCTAGTATTCTCTTGCCCATCCAAGACTTGTTCCAATTGTTAAATAAGATATTATCTTTATTTGGGTGTTTTCTATTTTGTTGAATATGATTTTTTATAAGATCTTATTATATTTTGTCAAATTATTCTAAATCAACTTTCTCATATGAAGACCATTCTTTAAGTCACTTTTAAAAGTAATGGTATTTTGTTAAATCTACCTTATCTATAAGCACAATTTTTTAAAAAAGACCAAATTGTATTAAAGCAATTAAATCTTGATAAAGTTTTGCATAAAAAATTCTTTGTTTCAAAATGAAGGCCTTCCATAGTCTCCATCTCCTTGGACTAGAGACTAGTTTGTATAATAGAGAGATTGCCTAATTCCATATGCAATATATTTAAAGATGCTCCTAAATTCTATAGATGATTTTTTATGGTTTTTTAGACATACAAAGAATATAATGTTTCATATTCTTAGAATTATTTTTTGTCCTCCATACATTAACAACTTGTCCTTTGTACCAAAGTAAATATATGAGTAAAACTTCTTTGCAAGTTGTAAGTCTAGGTCATATATTTTTGCAATTAAATAACATCAACTATCATGTGGACTCTCTAAAGTTCTTAGGTTTATAATCAAAACTAATCCATTACTTACATAGTTTAGCAATGTAAATCATTAAATTAAATCCAAAGAACTAATAATATATTTTAGAATATTTTATTTTATTTTATTATTTTATTTTATTTTTTAATATTTTTTCTCATTGGTTTTGAAAACCATCTTAACAATCTCAAAAAATACTTCTATTAGATTGATTTCACCTATAATATCATTAAAAGATCTATTTTTTAAAGATATAAAAATTGTTAGATCATATTGCAATATGTGAGATTGAATACTTACTTTATAGATTTTAATTTTAATGAGTCTAAGTATAATAGTCCATAGATTTTTACTAAATTTGATTTATTAATTTTGAAATTAGAATATAGAAGTAAAGATGTAATCATCCATTGTTTTGTATATACCTATCTAATCTTTGGTAGAATTCCATTTTCAATCAAATATTTTCAATATATTAGAAACAAATAATAGAGATAATTCTAAAGCTATTTATCTAGTAATGTGAAATAAAATTCTTTATATTTTCTTTCTATTTCATTAATTTTTTAAAAAATATATAAAAAATATCTTTAGCTATATTCAAACAATTTGTGTAGATGAATCTTAATAGCAAGAATATTTTTTTGCCTAAATAAGTTATATCAACAAGAGCATTATTTGTATTTTTTTTTGCAAGATTTTGGCATATATTTTATTAGACATGTTTAAAAGAGTAATGGACCTCTAATTGCCAAAAATGGTTCTATACTTCTACTTTTTTGTAAAAGTATTTTATTTTTTATAATAATATTATTAATAAATAAATTAATATTTAGACAGAATTTATAATTTTTAAGATATTTATTTCTAATAATATTCTAAAAAAAATCTAAAATGGTCTATCCTTATACCATTTAGATCCAATGTTTTTATAGTAGCCATATTCTTTATCACATCTTCTAATTCTTGTATAGAATGTGATTTAATTAGATTAATATTTATATATTTTATAATTTTTTTAAAGTATAAGTAGTATAGAATAAATGCCTTCTAATTATACTTTGGATTTTCTTTGATGTTTGTATTAGATAGAATAAAAATCATTACACATTTTTTCTATATTCTTTTTAATTATTAGCACTTCATTCTTGATTTTTTTATGATGTTGAAATAAGTATCTTTTAATATCTTTTATTAGTTATTTTAAAAAACTCCTTTGTATATCAATCTTTATAGGTCTTTTATTTATTTCTTAATTACACTTAATATCCTTTTTATTTCTAATAATTATATTCCTAGGCTTATAATATATAATATTAATTTTATATTAAAAATAGATTAAATAATAAAAAAATCTAAGATATTATAATCATTTTATTTAATTCTTAAAAGAAAGGTTTATTTTTTTTTGCTCAAAGTTTCTATCTTGACAAATCTTTGAATATTTGAAATATTATACTAAGACTAATTATCTTAACTTTCTTCTATTCCTTTAGTTATTTGATATTGTTTGATAATAAGGAAATCTTTCATAATCAAGCTAAGCTATTGAAATACTACAAAATTTGTTCACCTAATAGAAATCTATCTTATATGTCAGGACAACTAGGGCCTTTACAATGCCTCATTGTCTTAGTTATATCCATCTTTACCTAACCAACTTGATTAATATCCTATTCATCAAGGTTTTTAATTTTGGTAAAGATATATAGTTAGTTTGTTAGCCTTTGAGTCATTATTAAATCTATAGCATAAAAATTTAGAATTCAAATATAATGTGTAAAATTTTCTTTTTTTTTATCAAGATTTCTTTTGTTAAAATTCTATTTTGCACATGTGCTAGTTGTTAAGAGCTACAAGACAAATGATTTTTTTTTTTTTTAATATTTATTTGTAATATATTTAATCATTCTAATAAATCAATAGAAATTAGTATTGCTTAAGAATAGAAGTAAAAATATGTGAATACAAGGTACTTATCATCTAACTAGCAAGAACATAAAAAAACTAAACTACAACTAAATGAGCTATGGATTTGAATTATGGACCTTGTTACTATAATCAACATAGACACTACAAAAGTTGTAGACAAAGACATAATACAAATCTAAAATTACAAGACATAGAACTTTGAAAATATGAAACTAAAATTATAGAATACAAAACTTAAAAAATAAATTTGCATTATATAATTTACAATACACAACTCAATTACAAAGAAAATGAGATAAAGACAACACTACACTAATAGTTATGTGGTATACAAGTATTGCATTACATCAATAACTCAACACGAAAGAAAATCTTATTTATTCTTCATCTTTGTACAATTGCAATACTACATTATCTACTCCTTCATTACACAACCATAACACAACAACCATAGTGTAATAGCCATACTACAACAAACTATAGCAACAAAGCCAATATTGAGATTTAACCTAGTCTTTTATAGATCCAATGGTATCTTGATAAAGACTAAGTTCTATAGATGAATAAAAACCAATAAAATTCATCTTATGGTAATTATATGACAACAATAACATAACATTGTTTATAAACTAATAAAAGTAATAAAAAGTAATATAAATAGATATTAAAATATCATAGTCTTATAGTCAAGCCTTCTTATCTTTAAAAATTGATAAAAATATCAAAAATTGTTTTTTTTTAATCAACATATGACTTTATTTTTAGAAGTTCTGGAATTTATACAATTATGTGCACAAATATGTGATATATGACCACCAACATTCATTTTGAAACTTTGATTATTCATAGCTTGGAACGTAATGCTATAAACTTCAAGTTTTATTAGTGCCTTATGTTCTCTAAGCTACAAATATGTGTAAGTGGCTACACTCAATTTGCATAATTCATATTTTAATATTGTGATTTGTAGCAAATGAGTTGTGTATGTGTTCACCTTGCTCATAAATTCATGTGCTGCTGAGTACTATAAGTTGCTTCATGGACTTCCATGTTAACTTTGGAAGCTCTACAATTTGATATCATGTTCTAAGATTTGTAGCTCTTCTAAGTAGCTAGTTTGCTATCACTAACTAAATTCCAAAAATTCCAAGGAAGAGGAGATGTGAATTGAAGATAAAGATGGTGAACAGAACCACATCTTTATTTTTGGTATTTTAGGTATTTTTGCTACATTTTCCAAAAATAAGGAGGCATATAAAATGTCTTAATGGTACATCATATTTACATGGATGAAGGAAAAGATTATATATTATTAATAAAAAAATACATTATTATACAATTCTTACACTTAGTTTTGTGATGTTTTGTTTGAGGAGGGTCAGGAGCGAAGATGTCTCAATGCTCACATCCGAAAGTACATCAAATTTCCCAAAACTAAAATCTCCCACTTATCTGTAGTGAACTTATTTCCTCAGAAGAGGAATTGGGGTCTTGCAATTCATGAGCATTCTGACGTGGAATTTGTGAAAGAATCGGGAGGAACCATAGCCGTGAGTGTTGAAGAATATGTAGACGATAGTTGAGTATCGACACACCAGGTTCTCAAATTGAAGAGAACATCACGAAGAGTTCTCAACCCGTGGATTCATTCGTGATCTCCTGCGAAGTTACTAGTCGGGGTTAAGCTTTATGTCTTCACGGACATTGCATGTCAATAAGGGATACGAGTATTGGAAACACACATTATATGCCATTGGTACTGAGCTAATGGTTCCGACACAAGTGATTAACCGGATGTGGGTTTCAAAGCAGGAGATGTATCTTATACTTACTTGCAACACAAGATTCTTCTTGCTTGTTTGTGGATCGTCCCTTAATGCTGGAACTTGAATATGCAATTAGTCCACAACCACCGACACGATGATTGAATTGATAAATGAAAAGCGTAAAGTTAAGAGTTTTGGAACGGTGGTTGATAAGTAACGCAAACTTTGAAATAATTTATTTCTTTGATTGTATCACAGGCGGTTCAAAGAGTAGTCAGGGCACTTCATTATTGATAATGGTGTAAAGAATTTGACCTAAGATCTGTAATCCAGGACATGTCTACATTGGAGTTCATAAATGCTGTAACCATGGCAGAGAACAGATATCATTTCCACTAGACCTCTTTTTTAGATGTACGCAATATCCTCATAATTCTATATAAGTATCTGCAGTGCGAACAATCATCAACAACTAGTTGTTACAGCACTCAAACTGCTCAAGAAACCCCTACTTCATTCCTCAAACTTCCACTCCTAGCTCCAGATCATCGAAGAGCGCGACTTGAATTCCACCGCTAATTCCGTACAACACCTTTCGATTCCTGAAATCATTCCCAATTCGCATCTAATCAATCACCTATGACCACAATGAAAGTATTCACCACTTGATCACCCTGAAGGCTAGTTTCTGTGTTGAAGATTACTCTTGTTCAAATTCAGGATTATTGAAGAATCGTGATACTCGAGGCCTTGTTTAGACGATAGTAGTTGGAATCTGTGATCGGATTGAACTGGGTTCGCTGCGTAGATCTTGCATGAAAAATGAATGCAGCTGTGTGTAATCATGCACTGATGGCTTGGGTAAGGAAACAAGAAATCCCAAACTGCAATAGGGTATGTGGTGTGATCAATTCAGGAGTGTAACAAAACGGTTTCATATGCTATCCGGCATTCTGATTTGTCTGTGGAATTCGTGGGATGTCACTAGGAATCCTCTTTTTGCTTCACAAAATCACCGCGAAAGCCACCAAGTCTGAAAGACGTCAGAATACAGCTTGAAAAAGCGATAGTTATATCGAAAACAATGTAAAGGCTCGAACGTGGTACTTCTTCACCTTATGGCAGGACCGTCATCGTGCACAATAAGTACCACCGTAGGCGAGTATCCAGGGTATCATAGTCGCTATTAGTATACAAAAATCTATTGCAGAGTCTTCTCATCATTTTATTGCACTGATTCTTCAGCGTTCAGTTGCACATTACATAAGAAGGGAATTGGACTGGTAGTTTTGAATACCTGAGAAGTCCTTCACTGTCGGTACACTCCTCTCCCGACTCCGAAAGTCCCAGTTCTAAGATATCTACATCAATGGAGGCTTGTATATTGACTCCAACAGGGCGTTTTTGTGTGGAAACAACTGCACAGTGTGAAGTATCACAAATAACAATGTTACAATTCAGTGATTGCTTCTTCTCAGTGTGCGACAACAGTTGTGGTAGCGATTACCAATTTCGACTCAAATTGTAGACCTCCGTCCTATACAATGTGATCAAGCAAGAGATTCTTGTCAAATTGTTCCTGCTGCTCTACAAGTATGATATTCCTGTTCTCAGACCATCAACTAAAGTTTGCTCTCTCTGCCACCGAAGTCTACTGAATAAAGTCAGGTGGGAGCTAGCGTTAAGATGCCCTAGTTATGGTCATCTCGTAATTTCAGCATGACTTGGACTCTAGCATGAACTTGTAGATGTCCAATTGATATGAAAAGCAGAGAGGCTACTGACGGCTTCATAGGAAGAGATATAGAGGAAACATGCTGGAGAGGTTTCCATCATGGAGATCCTTCCGGTGAACAACCGCAACAAGGTTTAACTCCTCAGTCATGCTTTAGTTTTCTTGTAATATTCAGAACGTTTCTGTCGCCAATTTACTTCACCAACTTTTTTCACTGACATTAATATTCATCAGCTACATAGGGCCAGACTCCAAGCAAAAGTTCGTGAGGTATCTGCACAATGCCTTCCACTGGGTTGGTTTAGGCTCGTTTCCAGATTGTACATATTACAAGAGGGAAATCATGCCTGGGATTGCATACTCCGTGCCATCAAAAGTGCAACAGTAAGCTTGGTGCTTTTCACCAAGGACCATGCGGCATCTTCATGGTGCTGGAAGGAGCTACAAATCATGTTGCAGAAACCCAATGCAATGGTAATGCCGATTTTCTTCAATGTGAGACCAAAAGATGTCCGCTTTCCAGACAAAGAGTAGGTAACGAAGGTTTCGAAAAGTTCGATTTCTAAGTTTCTTCAATCTGGTGGTAAAAGTGAAAAGAGGTTGGGCATTTAGGGGATGGGGTATTGGCAAGTCAACTTTGGCGATGGAAATCTAAATCGAAATCGCCACAAGTTTGCAAGAGCGTGTTATACTTGAAATGTTAGAGAAAAGCTCAACATCCATCCGTCAAGTTTTTGATGCATCAGAACTCCAAGATGTCTGAGATGGTTGAATTGTGTCAGGAACATGCTGAGCAGCTCTCAGAATCTCATGAATTCGCAGGCAAAGGTGATGCCAGAAACATGACTAAGAATTTGGTGTACGCAATGGCTGCAACATGTAGTGGATTGCCTTTTATGCTGCAAGTCTGTGGCGCACTCCTCAGACATGAGACATCTAGAAAGATGTTTTTAGGAGATTGAAGATGGGTCGTTTGTTGGGGGAAAAGAGAATCTCCGAGAGTTCAGAAATAGCACAAATCTTGCTGAAGTATTGGATCCGTCCCACATGAGAAACTTCCGAAAACTTGTGCAAGATGAACATGAAAAGATGAAGGTGCTCCCTCCAAACCTGAGACTGCTCACATATTTGGGTGTGGTAAGCGGCAATACCAAAGAGAGTAAAAAGCTCTCATATGGGAAGAACCTCACTGGTAGACTACCAGAAGTTAATAAACTCAAAGGTGTTGGATCTGCAAGGGAGTCACATTGAATCTTGTCCAGGAAAAATCATCTCTTATAAGCTATGAAGTTCCGAAGCAGAATACTTTGGAAATCCGAACGCAATTTGCCAAGGTTAGCTCCAAACAGCACGTTTCATTCAACGAGGCAGCACCTGAAAGCAGTGATATTGTAAATGTACTCGCAGCCCATCTGGGAGAGAATCTTGTACATTGTTTGATATCCTTGACCGTTGTCTGCTGAGGAGCAGTGATCAAGCTTGAGCAAATTAGACCTTCCAAGATCTTTTGTCAAGAAAATTGGGGAATCCATATTCTTCTTCAAGCAAATAAATGTGCTGATTCTCTTCCATTGCTCCACACGAACTTTGCCAAATTCTACAAATTGTCAGAGTTGTCCAATCTCACGTTTGCCTTCACTTAGCTTCGAAACCCACCCAACTGCACTTGTGCTTTGAAGCAGCTGGAGTTGATACGTATGTCACATTGTGCACTTGTGGAAACCATTGCGGAGTATCCAATCCTAGATCTCAATAGCTAACAGAGATTAGGCTATTGGGGTGGGGAAAGTCGAGCATTCGACCGAGATCTTTTGGCAAACTTGTGAGACTTCGGGAGATGAATCTCTGCAGTTGTAAAATCCTGGAAAAGTGTGCCAGAATCTATTGGAAATTTACAAAATAGTTATAGAGTGTGTCATTCAGCTGTCGTTCGACACCAATGAAGCTTCCAAACTCTTTCAATGAATTATCACAGATGGAGAAGCTTTATGTTGCTCTGAAAGCTGTGGATAAAGCTTTTCAGCACTCAACTAACAAAGCTTCACAAACTGATGCTGTCAATGTGCATTCACTAGGAAGGGTTGTCTGAATAATTGGCCTACTGACTGAGTATATAGACCTTGAAATATGGGAAAATCTTTAGACGATTTGGTTGTTAAAGATAGGTTTTTGACTCTTCAGAAAACTTGGTTCACCTGCATAACAGGAAACTTGGTTTATCTATATGGTTTTCTAAAGATTCACCATCATTTATAATATGAATAGACCTTGCAATTAAGTTTAAGAAGTCAATCGATTCAATGTAACAATTTGAATCTGCTGTATAGGTAGTTCATTGTGTAAAGTATACTTGAGTGCATGGAAGGTCTGAAAAAAATATATAAAATAAAGATATCCAGCTCAAAAGTTAACACGACATCACACACGCAGTTTACAGATGCATTCATATTAAGTAGAAAAATAAATTATCACGAATTTACATAATAATAATTACAAAATATAATTTGTGTTCCAAGCAGCATTTGTTGTATTGGTGATAAGACACTGCCAATGTTGATTTCTAACAAAATAACCACTCTTTTATTTAAACATAAAAAAAAACACAGAATTGTGGTTATTCCTTTGATAAAAATAAAAATTTCATTACCACATGAAATTTAGCACAAGGAACTTCTCGTCTGGGGTAGTGGGATAAGACCAACTCAAGAGCAAAGCACTAGCCGCGGTTTTAGGATAGAACATTCGATCATGGGATCACACGGTGAAAGGGGGCGTTAGGCGGATGCCCGAAAGCTCCAAACCCTAATTCTGCGATTCAAGGACTGTGAGCTCGCTTCAGTCCGTAGAAGGGCTTTCTATCCCAGCATCGCCAGCCCCACCATGGACTCATCTTGCTGACCGAATCGACGATCCCTGCATTGCTTTCCACCTGAATGTAACGCTCGTACGATGACCCTGTTTGTTCAATGCACCGAGAGTTTGCGGCCTTTGTGAATTTGTGAATTGAGTCCACATGCCGGCTGGCGATTGCAGTGTTGATCGGGTTCGACGATTGTCGTAGATGTGGGCTTGGTTACGCTTCTGGTGGGTTTTGTTTGAGCATTCGAGGGCTTTTTAGGGAGCATGATCTGTATTCCTATGCGTTTCGAATTTGAGTGCAGTGGTTGAAACCTGCTGGACAGCAGATGAGAAGATGACGTTGATTGGAATTCTGTAGCTTATTAATTTTGCAGGTACAGGGGACAGCCTGAGTCACATAGGTTTAATTCCTTTGGGAAGATAAGCCCGTCAGGATGGGGATCATCGAGAGGATTAAGGAAATTGAGTTCGAGATGGCTCGAACTCAGAAGAACAAAGCCACCGGTGCGGTTATTCCCTATCTTGTTGATGCGAGGTTTAATAATTGGGGACTGAAACCGTGGCGATTTTTCCCCTTGTGGCACTGTTAGAAAGTGTTGTTCGCCTGGAATGGATACTGTATGCCATCTAGAAGTATTCGTTCCTTATTGAAGTATTGCCTTTATAAATCATGATCTATACTGAGTAGGTAGTGGGCATACAGTTGTGCTTTATTATTTTGCGTAACGGAGGATGCTGATTTCGAGATATGTTTGTTTCTAGAGTATCATCTGGGTCAGCTGAAAGCAAAAATCGCCAAGCTCAGGACTCAGTTGTTGGAGCCACCGAAGGTTTTTAATCCTTTGCACATAATGTTAATGCTATCCTCTTAGGATCTCGACGAAGTGCTGATGTGAAGGATTTTTTTATTCGAAGAAATTATCCGTCAGAGGAATTCTAACGTCCTCTCATACATCTTGACCTGTAGGGTTCTAGTGCAGCTGGAGACGGATTTGAGGTTACAAAATTCGGCCATGGTCGCGTTGCTCTTATTGGTTTTCCAAGGTTTGGTTTGCAATGCTGATTATCTTAGCTGAAGGCAGTTTTTCCTTGGGCAGTCTTATACCAATTCCGGATGATTCAATTCTTATAGTTTGACTATTCAATTTTTCATTCCACCTTTACCAATATGAGGCTTAATAATTTTGAACCAACCTTAGGGGACGGCGTAGAACACCACGGATTAATGCCTGCCTTTCATATGGTGTTTGGGAAATAGTGGCTGCAATGTGATGTCTAGCCATCTAGGATATAGTCGTACTCTTATGGATGCCGTTCACTTGGGGAAGATATTTACTTAGACATACTGACTGGACTTTGCAGTGTGGGAAAGTCAACTCTGTTGACTCTGCTAACGGGCACACAATCTGAAGCTGCTGCATATGAGTTTACGACGCTGACTTGTATTCCTGGCATTATCCATTATAATGATGCTAAGATTCAGCTTCTGGATCTTCCTGGTATTATTGAAGGTGCTTCTGAAGGAAAAGGCCGTGGACGACAGGCAAGTATTTGTAACCCCAAGTTCTTGCACTTGCATATTAGTCACATAGTCACATTGCTGAGTCCGTAGTCACGAGCAATGATGTGACGTAATTCATGATGCCTGAATTTGGCCATGCAAGTGCCTTTGATAAAACCCAGACCGCGTTTGAAGAATGGCTTCTTATGACATAACAACTTTTCTGATGGATGTTTACATCTTGGTTTGCAGGTTATTGCTGTGGCAAAATCTTCTGATGTTGTATTGATGGTTCTTGATGCTTCCAAGGTACATAGTCGAACCTTATGGTCTGTGTATGAAGGTGATTTTGCTTGCGTGTGTTCAAAGTTTGAATTACAGGCACAGCTTCAGGAATCTTCAACCCTTGTTAGCACTCTTGAAAAATAGCACTTGGATTCAGTATGGAATTGTCATTTGGTCTTGTTAGAGTGTCTGAAACCATCGAAAATTATTCGTGTTATTATGTATGGTGGTTGGAGAAGCCTAGAGATAGTTCATATGCTTTATTTCGCTTGTCTTTCCAAGATTTTCAAAAGGGTTCCAGTTTTGGATATATGTTAGTCCTGCGGCTCTTCTCACCCTGTTTTTTGAGTTTTGAGTGAGGTTTGCATCAGCTGAGTTTCAATAGACTCTGTCAATACACTTTGTGTTTATTTTTCTTTGGAGAAGGTTTTGTATTGATGTTTTCTGATAGAGGCAAGCAGTTACAAGACGATCGTTTATGTATTGCAACAGAGTGAAGGCCACAGGCAGATTCTGACAAGGGAATTGGAAGCTGTAGGACTAAGACTCAATAAGAAGCCTCCACAGGTTTGCATGCTACATTAGCTGTATTGATCATTTACATCTTTCAGGAGCTCTGCGGATTTGAGCATTTGGAAGTCAGTCACATTAATTCCACACGTTGTGTTTGTCTTAAAAACTTTCGGGAGCTTATATTGTGATTAGAACATGGAAGTACAACTATTTCATCGAACATATATCAATTACTTAGAGCATTGTCTCGGGAAAGTTGCAATTAGTGTTGGGTTTCTTCTGTTTTGACAGATCTACTTTAAGAGGAAAAAAACTGGAGGAATCTCCTTCAACAGTACTATGCAATTGACGCACGTGGATGAGAAGCTCTGCTATCAAATTTTACACGAATACAAAATTCATAATGCTGAGGTAGTCTTCGTCTTTAAGTTAGCTTTTTTGCATTACAGATTTCCCACTAGAGAGGCTTATGACTGGTTATCCTCATTCATCAGAAGCATTCTTCTGGTAGATAACTTAACAAACCCTGACATTGCAGGTGCTATTTAGGGAAGATGCGACAGTGGATGATTTGATTGATGTGATTGAAGGAAATCGAAAGTACATCAAGTGTGTGTACGTGTACAACAAGATCGATGTTATTGGTATCGACGATGTTGATCACCTATCTCGTCAACCTAATTCTATCGTCATCAGTTGTAATCTTCAGGTATTCAATTAAATTCTCTTTTGAATTTTGAGGTATTGAATCATCGAGCAGAGATAAATTTACGCTATTTCTTTTCAGTTATGGAGGGTATGGAACTAGATTGAGCAAGGGATGTTCTATGTAGGACAGTCCTGCTGCAATGTAGCTTCCATCGAAGATGATTCTTTTATGGTGACGGTTTTACAATTTCTGATTTTGTGCAGCTCAACCTCGATAGATTACTGGCTAGAATGTGGGATGAAATGGGACTTGTCCGTGTATATACTAAACCTCAAGGTCAACAACCCGATTTCTCAGAACCTGTGGTTTTGTCTACTGTAAGAATCATGCCAACCACTCTTTTTCTTTTTATTCCCGTTTAAATTGATGACGTGAAAGGTATCCATGCCACAAAGTGGTACCTGCATCCGTGAAAGGTATCCGTTACACTGAAATGAGTTGGTTTGGACAGAAAAAATAAATCATTATTTGAATTCTCTTTTGTATATCAATGGCATGTTCAAATTCATCAGGGATAGTAAGCACCGCACTGGAAGTCCATTGCGGTATTGGTGGACCTAGCACGGCAAGTCAGGGTCTTTGAATTTAGATTTTTGTGAAATTACACAATGTTTGAAGTATGGCTTGTTCCAATTGTAGGATAGAGGAGGCTGCTCTGTGGAAGATTTTTGTAATCACATTCATCGCAGTTTATTGAGAGATATCAAGTATGTGCTGGTGTGGGGCACAAGCGCTAAGCATTATCCACAACGATGTGGCACACAACACATCCTTCAGGACGAAGACGTTGTTCAGATTGTGAAGAAAAAGGTACATGCTATTTCTGCTACTCATAGATTGGGCACTCTTGTGTTGGTTGCATTGTTGCCGCCGTTTAGACTGTACACGATGAACTAGTATAAAGCACGCAGTTCAGCTTGAAGATTGAGATGGTGTTGGAAATATTGATATTTATTGATTTCAATTGTGGACCATGTGTACCCTGCAGGAAAAGGAAGAAGATGGTGGAAGAGGACGTTTCAAGTCGCACACAACTGGTCCTGTGCGAATTGCTGATAGAGAGAAGAAGGCTCCCCTTAAACAGTGATAATTGAGGGTATATTATTTAGTAGGTTTGAAGGCGGCATTTTCCTCTTTGAAACCAAATTCTATGCCTTCAATGTTCAGTATGGCAGCAGTCATCAGGGCAGGCTTTGCCAAGGGAAGTGTTGAGCCATACGTGACTTTCATATGATCGATGGTTGGCAGTGGAATTTTAGAATATGAAGTTTCTATACTGTGCTCAGAAAGTCGATTTGGAGTAATGATGGCTACTGTATAAATCCGTATTAACTTGCTGCTTGTTCGTGTTAAGCGTCTTATTAGAGAATAGGCAAATGCACCACGTTTTGTGTTTCTATGCTATTATATCATATTGACCATGAATATGACAATCGATGGTATGTTATGCCAGTACCTCATTTCTCCAGTGACTTGTACGATTTATATAGACAATGCTTACAGAAGTACCTGACTTGAGACGCATGTCATGTTGGGTTTTGTGTAACTATCTTGCTGCAAATTTTCATGTATGTATGGACCAAGTTCTACAGGTTAAATTTCATATGACACTTGAAGTATCCACAATTGTACACAAAAATCCAATCTATCATCCGTACAATCACAGCAAGCAGACTTTATCGAAAAACCTAGCGCATCCTTGATACTAAACAGATCCATGTACAAAGCTTGAATTGGCAGAGATCCTCATACAGTGCAAGTTACTGATCAGCCAGAACCCCAATATTAAACCAGCACCTACTCATCATTTCCCAACGAATAATGAAAATTCTATCATTGTTCTGGATGTGTACAGCCACCATACCATGCGGAGTCTCCAACGAAGCTGGTGGTTTGAACTTTATAGAACAAGGGCTCCATCCTCTTGGTCCTGCACACCTCCAACCCCACCGCTAACATCTGCTGCCTACTTACTGTGTCCGAGCGTTACCAATGTTCACAGATTCCAGAGCACTCAGGCTGACTCAAAAGTATTCCTACAGGTTGATTGCATTATTGATTGCTATGATCAAGTCTGGGCAGTGATCGGACGGGATCCTTCACCTTCGGCTTCCAGGAATGGTGGCGAAGAGGTTGATTGTACAAGTTGTTCAAGGTCGATTGCTTGGCTGCTTGGTCAATAGTAGTAGTATCTGGTGTAGTCTTGGCCGAGCACAAAGGTGACGGGGTAGAGTTCTTCAGGTTTTTTAGGAGCTGGGGGTTGCGGGGGTTCCTTGGGCTTAGGTGGTTGATTTTTCTCCTGTTCCTTCACCTCCTCCTTCTTAGGCTCCTTCTCTTCCTTCTTTCCTTCTTTTTTCTCCTCCTCCTTTTCCTCTTCCTTTTTCTCTCCTCCACCTCCACCGCCTCCACCCCCTCCATTTTTCTTCTTCTTCTTGCCGCCGCCCCCACCCCCTCCTCCTCCATCGGTAGGCTTATCCTCTCCCAGCTTTTCCTGGGTCATCCGTTCATACTAACTCAGCTCTCTACACTACAGCAGAAAGCAATGAGCAAACTCTCAACCTTTTTATGACTTCTAAACTGTGGAAATTGTAATGACTTCAAAAACAGGTGAGGAAATGTATGGAAGTTATGTGGAGGTTTTGTTCAGGAGTAATGCATACCATGGTTGTGCAGTGGTATTAAAAGGTGGTCACATCATCACCATTCATTTAAATGCAGTTGTCCATATCCACTAATATGTCTATTTAATGAACATTGTCTCAAGAATTTCTTGCTACTGCTGCAATATTGGTACATACCTCTTTCTTCTCTTCCTTCTTTTCTACTTTTTTCTCCTCCTTCTCCTCTTTTTTCTCCTCCTTCGTTTCCTCTTTCTTCTCTTCCTTTTTCTCTTCCTTCTTTGCTTCTTTTTTCTCCTCTTTCTTGGGCTCCTCCTTTTTGGCAGGGGGTGGCGGAGGCGGTGGCACGAGCTCAGTTTGTTTCCCCGTTTTCTTGATGCGTCTGTACACGCTCTCTGGGGTTACATTTCCAGTCGCTGTCACCAACTGTCCTGGGAAGTCTACCTTGTAGGACGTAACACCTGTTTTAAGAAGGCAATCAACAAGGAAAATTAAAACGATTTCAAATGCATTCACTGGTCGCATGCTTTGACTTTGAACACCACCAAAATAGTTGCTTACTGTAGCGATGTATTGAACTGAAGCAGAAGAGGTGGAGCACATACCAGGAATCTTGGCGCAAGCTCTTTTCACGGTGTGCGCACATCCCTCGCAGTGCATCATCACCCGAAGGACCACCGTCTTCAGCTCCACTGTCTGCACCATCAATCAACATTTTTACCCAGGGTGAAATGTCAGCGTTCATAACTGGGATATTAGCAATTTTCCGGATAGAGTACAAATATAGGCAATGCTTGCAATTTACGCTCCTTGAATGTGCCACAGTTAACTTCCTACAAGCTCAGACGTTATCCACAGGGAAGCATTCTTTGCGGATGATTTCGAGCTACTGGGTGTAAAATTAAATGCGGGACATCGTTCAAATTCTCGTATCGATGAACCAGGAGGCACCTCCGAGCTACCCACGCAACCTACTGGACCTTTGATCTGGAACAGAAATCAGAAAGACTCCTGGAGCCTTCGGGAGTGCCCTCAAATTAAGGCAAACAGCAAAGCAGTGAATCGTAAGACTGCAAAAGCTGTGTGCAAGCATACTGCACTCTTAGTGGCTATCATATTTCATCGACATAATAATATCCATGGACAGAGAATGCGATTTCCATGTTTGCGGAATGGCGTGAAAAAATGGACAATTCTCGGGAAGGAGAATGCCTCCGGAACAGAAAATTGGGAGAATGAGAGCTACAAATAAATCTTTTTGTTTTGAACGATAATGTGACTTGTAATCTGCTACATTCAGAGCCGATGGTTCTTGACAGATGTGCACATTTAGATTACTTTTACCTCTTGAAATTGGCAACCTCATGGTGTGGGATGATTGTGCGACGCCATAGTCCACAATTTAAGACAGCCTTTTCTTGACATCACATGACTCGGCCTTCTAACAGAGCACTCCCGCATCGACAGTTCACTAATCATACCACCCACATGCGGAAAGGAGTGCAGGGTAGGTTCTGAAGAATTGAGGGAAAACAATGGAGGATCCATTACAAGAGCAGCAAGTGACGTGTCAAGATCCGAAGAAAACGGTACCTCAGGCATCTTAGCAACTTAACAAGCTTCGCTGCTTCACCACGACGCCAGCCACAACCCCGTCAACGTCACCAGGTCATTAATCAACCTTCACCCGCAACCTCGACAAAGCCTCAAAGAACACCTCTCATCACCTTCCCAAGAACACTTCCCTTGCATCAACCAAGCCTCGAAAACCAGTAAGCTAGAGAGCTATCAATCACAACCAAGGTAAAAAAAACTCTTCTGTTGATCAACCATCATCAGCTGACTCGATGATTGCAATTAGGACTCAACGGGGCTCGAGTCTTGCAAGTAAAGCATTAGCCCTTAAGATTTCTGAAGGAAAGCAAAAAGTCGGAAGACTAAGCTGGTGGACCTGGCCGCTTGACCCTTTCCTTCCTCTTTCAGACTGTGATGAGGCGCTGGCCGACGACGTGGGCTGGCGACGAGCTAAGGAATACCATCACTGCCCACTAACAGTCAAGTAGACATAGCCACCATCTGGACCCACACTCTCTTCTTCCCTCTCTCCGCCTTCCCAGCCTCACCAGGCAGTCAGTAGCCGTGACAAGGTGTGGGCCACTCCATTCGAAAGCAGGACGGCAGCTGTGGTCGCGGGCAAGACGACGAAGACAACGACCGGGTCTTCGTTGCTACCGCAATTCATTGCAGTGATGGCACTCCTGCAATTGATCAGCTGCTTGTCCTTCACAATGCTTGCTCTTGAATGCACACAGTACCCTCGCACTCCATTGCTGCACCCAGAAGTAAATCTCCCCATTCCTACGAGTAAAATCTCCTCTTGTGATACGCATGCATGTGCCAGTCTCCAGATGATGCATGCTGGTGCTTTGTTCTTTCCTTGGGTGGAATCTGGAGGTGCGAGTGTGAGCTGGATCAGATCATCGGGCTAGTCACCGTGTCACCAGCAGTCGTGACCATCGCCAGTGACTTGTCACCAGCAAGTTGGATGTTACTGTCTAGAATTTACGGTTGGTCACAAAATACTAGGAAAACTAAATTTCATCACACTCTTTCATCTTTTCTGTCAGGACATTTTTTGTGCACAGCATCCTTCACAGAATATACGCAGGGCCATTCAAGAATCTTTCCCTTTCTTTTACTGCTAACTATGAAAGGGTTTTAAGATTGTGGGTGAAGAATGTCGCACTTGAGTGACTGCGGCACTGCGAATCTCGAAACTCGCTTCGAAAGCGTGTTACTCCAAGGAAATTTGAGGGATTGTGCATGCACCATGTGAAGAGGTTACCCAAGATGCTGGGCCAATTGGGTTGCTTCCAAACTGACACTCTTGGTGACCATGCTTTTGGAGTAAAGCACGCCCCGAGGCTTTGATCCCTCATGAATGAACAAAGCACTGGCGCAAAAATCATGGACTCAAATCAGGGTCCTGAGCTTGTCCACGAAACAGCGACAGAGAGCCGCTTTTAAAGTCGATAGCGGGAGGGGGAGGGGTTACAGAAGGAGATAGTTGGGGCCATGGCGGTTTACCCACCTACCAGATCGCAAGATTTCACCCTTCCCCTTCACTGTTCTCGAAGTTTGGGGTGACGAACAGGTCACCGTAAAGCCTCCGTTCCAGGCGCAATCGGTTGGAAAGGTGCCAACCACTTGCTGTCATTGACCCGTCCTCATTTCCACAGCCCACCGAACCAGAACTCCCACAGCCTTCACTGTATGGCGAGGGAGTCTACTCTGGCTTCGCATCGCCTCCGCATCCCTCACTTGCTGGCTCACACTCAAATCATCAGCCACCGGGAATGCAACACCATCGCCCTTCTCCACGGCGTTGTCCCAACCGAGGCGAACATGCACTCCAAACCCAGCTACTAGCCCTAACCCTAATCCTCGTTTTGGTAACTTTCACAGATTGGTCTGACACTATTTTTGTTGGAAACAGACTGTGGTGATTTTTACTAATTAAAGCATTACTGGATTGAGCCAAATTGGATTAGGTTTCCCATCCATTACCTCAATCAGGTAATGAGTAGTAGAGTCTCACCAATTAAAGCATTGTGGATTAAACAAAAAGTTTGATGCTGGGGTATAGTGGAAAGAGTCACGCAGATTTCCTGCCTCTCTTGCACATCTCTTCCAAGGGGATGTCATTATTGGATGGTTGTTGACAAAGGATCATCTGGAGCAAAGGGCTGGCAGCAGTCTAGTTGGTTACCTGAGTAGTTACCTGCCCCCCCCCCCCCCCCCTAAAGTCCAACTCCTTCACTTAAACCTCTAATCTTAAATTTTAACCTCCTAAAATTTAATCCCTTGATCTTGGTCTCTAATTCTAAATGTAATTTTTTTTTCTCTTAGGCTTTGCATAGCAATAGGCCCCAAGATCCAGATGGATGGGCACCCATTCTACTGGACACCCCTTGTGAGAGAATCACAGGAATGTCCTCTCAAACCAGTACCTTGGTAGCTTCTGCATTGATATTTGGAGTGGGTTTCCTAGTTATCATCAACCTTACCTTTTGGGTTAGCCCCATATGTTCTCATATGTAGGTATGTGAGAGAGAGAGTGTGTATATATATATATATATATATATATATATATGAAATACAATTTATATGAATTGTATTAAAATTTGTAGTAATATACCATTCCAAATATCCCAACCTAGGAGAACTGTGCCACTGGCCATGTGATGATTGATTCCAAGCAAAATGGCTGCCAGGGATAAGATTTGCATCCCAAGGCAGAATCCCTGACGTGGCTCATCCTGTTTGTGGAATCCACAACCATGAAGGACCTGTTTGTGTTCTATTTCATAGCATGGCTAGGTCCAGCAGTACCAATCTCCTTTAGACTACAATCAATAGCAAAATTCAAGTAAAATAAAACCAAGGTTTCCAAGGTGATATGTCTAACAAATTAGTTGCAAGTTTGGTGGTGTTTACAATCCCAAAGTGGTACTGCAATGCTCCCGTGATGTTCCCATGTTGATTTGATTTGGTGCAACACATGTTCTTGTGCTGAGAGGTTTAGTCCCCATGACAGTGTGAACCACAAACTTGTTTCACATGACTCATTCAGTCATAAGTTGATGGTTTGGCTCTTATTCCACTTACTTCCATCAATTGTTGAGCAAAGGTGGTGGGATTCAAAAGGGTGACCCATATTTTTCAAGTTTGGTGTGCTTGACTTTATGGCTTGCAATGTTCCCAACAGTTCCCAATGGATGTTCCTATCATCATCCCCAAGCCTGGGGATTGAATTCCTTAGTGCAGGGCCCCATTTTGAGATATTGCATTCCCTGATGGAAATTGACTTCAGTGACCCTTGGTTCTTGCTTTTACTCTAAATTTAGGGGTTATATCTTTGAAATCCATTATGTTAAAAGTTGTGGACTACAGTAGAGAATAACTTCAGTAGGTTTCAATATTCAATATTTGTTTTGTTTGTTTTTTTTATTTTTTATTTTATTTTATTTTATTTCAGCAACAAATAATATTTTTTTGAAAAACAACATGACATATTTCAAATGGAAATTTTGTAAAGCCACCACAAAAGCCATAATTTGACATGTCAATTCTTTAACAAAAATATAGTTTTAATACTTAACTACACATTAAATAAAACAATATAAGAAAAACTGATTTTTAAAATTTTTTTTATACACGAGTTGATGGACAGGCTATTATCTACATTCAATATTTTATTGTTCAATTTCTTTACCAATCTATAATTAGTTATTCATCTATCATTTTATAACCTTCAAAAATTGCATTGAAATTTTGAAATTTCTTAATGCACCAGGTTGCAGAGTTTAAGATGTAAACGTTTGTAATTTTAAAAATATTTTTTTATATTTTATATTTTTTTAAATGTAATATTTCATACAATGAATTTTATTTTTTATTTTTTTATTGAGAACTTACAGTTGCTTGTAATTTTACTTTATTCTTTTAATTTTTCTTGTGACAAATTTTAGATCCCATTTTGAAGTTCTTAAGATCTTAAACAAATCTATGATTTATTTTATTCTTTTATTTTAATCCACAAATGGATTAATGAAATATCATAAAATAACACCAACTTTAAAGTCATGCCACATGATTTTTGAACTAGGTTTACAACACCTTATCCATCATTGAATGCCAGACTATTAAAGAAAAAAGAATAAAAAAGAAAAGAAAAAGCATCACATTGAGAACAATGGATGATGCAAAATAATTATTAAAGATGGCATGAGAAAGGCACAATAAGTGAACACATGCCAAAAGTCTTTATTTATTTGATATGTGGAACCTTTGAGTAGATGAGAATGTTGAGATTTTCTTCAATCATCAAATCAGCAGTGACTTGAGGAAAAGACTGCTACACCAATGGATTGCATGAACAACACTCTTTTAATTTTTAAATCTTGAGATTCAATTAGGAGTGACAGTTTCAGCCACTCCTCAACAATTCAGAATTCAGAACAGGCATGCCCTAGCTTCTGTACTAGTGCACATTCCAGAGATGGGTTGTGAAAACTACAAGATAAATAACAATGCTATTAGCAATAGTAAATGTAAAAGGACAATGATAAAATAGAACATCATGTTTTTCCTTATTCATTAATGTTTTCTTAGTGTGCCAACATTGCAAGTAGTTGTCAATATGTATTATACAACACTTGAAATCAGTATATAAATGTGAAACTTCAGATGACAATTAAAGTACTAAAATTGACCCAAATGTTACTTTTACTTTTTATTTTGGTTTATTTGTTTTAAAGGAGTGTCCTCCATTGGAGTGCAAGGCAGAAATGATGTTCCCACACCATCAAAGGCCCATCCGTCAAAGAGGAAAATAATCAACCTCTGTTGTGTCTGTCAGTACTGACGTGGCATGTATGCTAATCTAAAGCCTGCTTGGACTTCAAGGGCCACAGAGACTCTCAGGATTAATCTTACCCCAAAAAGTGAAAGTTGATGGAATTATGCTTTAATTATTTATTTATAAAGTTAGCATGGTATTTTGATACTTTTTACAATATTTTTCTGATTTTGGATTGAATGGACATGTAAAATGTAAACACAATTAATGGTTTTATTATGGACATTTATGTTGTGTACAAGTTTTATGTGATAAAACACAAATATTCTGGTTGTGATATTTTTGACAAGTTTTGTGTGTCTAATGCCCCATATTTCATATTGATTTTCTTGTGTTTAAATTTATCACAACTTACCTTTATTTTTATTTTTTCTTAAAGTTAATTTATTTCATATTTGAGTAATTCGAAATTCTAGTGTTTAAAATATTTGTTACAGACAAATGTTTTATGCAATTAGTTGAAAGCCCACTTATTGAAAGTTAAGCCTATTGAAAACCTACCTTGATGCATTAGGATGAACATTTTTCTTTAACGAATTAATGATATTCTATCAAACATTCATAAATTAATTCTCAGATGAAATTTATTTGTATTAATTAAATAAATTACTTAGCATTGTCTTCATATTTCAAAAAATGTTGAAATGAAACTCTTGCTTGTTTTATAAGTACATTCCAGTATAAAGTCATTGCAGATGTTTGAAATATTTTTATACAGTTGTAAATGAGTTTGTGAGATTTGTTTTCACATTGAGATATACATATATTAGGTAGAATCAAATTATTTTTTTAAAAAAAGTAACTAAATTGCTTCAAACTGTATCCATGTTTTTTAACTCTGAAAATACTTTATGTGAAAGACATGTTGTAAAAAACATTCATACCTCCAAAAGCAATTGTGCAATGTAATTGTTGTTAAAACATGTTTATCATGTAAAATGAAAATATTTCCCATGGCTATCCAAAAACTCTGAGCACTAAATATTGTTAATCATTTATTTATTTATTTGTGTATAATTGAGTTTCTCCATTTTCAATAGACACATAGAGAATAAACAAATGGGGATGACCAACTAATATACATAATAGAAAGAACAATCTATAATTGACAAGCATGCATCAGAGATATAATTTTTGATTGAAACTGAAGTAAACAAATGTGATTAAACCATAATAACTGACATTTAAATGACAGTTATTATGATTAATTTAAAAAGAAACAAAAAGATTTATTATAATAATTAAAGTTAAATTCATGAAAAGAGAATTTTAATTATTTTCGAGAAGCCACTATACATAATGGCAAGAGTTATAATGTTGCTACTTTTATTAAGGCTTTATTTGAATCATGCTAGTCTAACGGCCTCTTAGTCTTTGTTTTCTGGTGTTTGTCTTTGAGAATTAAATGTTTGGTTTTATTTATTTATTTTTATTTATTTTTAATTTTTTTTACATGCAAGAATATTATGTGGGTATCTATTTCATTATTTGTACCTTGTTTAGTTACAATTCTTTCTTCTCATTTATATTTTAATTATGTATTAATTCTTATTTAATTTTGATAACCAAAGATGACAGAAATCATTCAACATCATTGCAAGTAAAAATATCAATATCTTCTTGCAAGGGCAATTATGTGTTTTAATAAAATTTTGATGTCATGTGATAAAAGGAATTCATTGATTTGGAATGGATTTAATTTCTGTTTTATTCAAGAGCTTTACCAATTCTAATTTAGTTAGGGTGATTTCCTAAAGAATACATAAATACTGATTGATATTAAAGAATTTGAATGCATGTTCACAAAAACACTTGCTACAAAGAAAAATTAAAAAATTAAAATTTGAAACCTAATAATTGTAATGCTAGAGAATCAACTTGTGCCACAGAAATTATGCCAAGCCATGTCTTGCAATAACTAAAAACTGAAGAAAGACACAGAAAACATGTTCAAATTTAATTAAAGCACAGACATCTACCACTGCCATACTCCTCAATTCATATCAGTGGAGTTTGGGACTATACAAGGCTGTAAACAACAGTAAGAGGTAACATTTGCAAATAAATATGCACAAAAAGAGACCCATGAAAATTTTACACTTGGCACTCAAATTTGTAATAAAAAAATATTTGAAAAGAAAGAATCATTGCTTATTTTTATTTTTTAAAATATGAGTTGTGTTCTAAATTATCATCCAAAACAACAACAGCAATAAAAATAAATAAATTAAACTCTTGAGGAGGGATTTTTATGGCACAATCCCACAGTTATTCTCTTTTCATCTTTTTGTGATCTGTCTGTGTTTCACCCTTGAACAGGAGAACAGGCTTTTGCATTCAGTTCCCATGGAAGAGACAACAACTACAATACAACTTTTGCTCTTCCAATGCATTCATCTCGTGTTTTGATGTGGGAGCCATTTCCAAGGAATTCCGTCCTACGTTGTGGCGAGGAACACAAGATTCAAAGCTCCTTGATGGAAACTGACTGTGCATCTGCCCGGAAGGTCAAGCCTTGTCGGTAAATTCGGTGAGTCTCCAGCCTTTTTCTTCAACCCCATGTTCGGCATTTCTGTCATCTTCGGTTACCTCTACAATTTTTTTTTTTTTTTTTTGTATAAACCAAAACAGAAACCGAGTGTTTCATGATACACAAATATGGAGATAATCATAATATGAAACCTATCATGTCTTATAGTTTTAGGCTTTAATACTTCGGTAGCAACATATACTCTCATTAAACTGGGAAATCTTTTTCTCCAATTCACATCTCCCAGGAAGATTTCTGTACCTGCAGTGAATGAATGATTGTTGACTCTACACCTGGGGTACCCGTTGAACTGTGTATATAGATATATATGTAAATATATCCTATCCTATTGTGTTGAATGGCGAGGCTGGGCTGAAGATCCCATCTAGTCAGATATAGTAATGAATTGGCCGACCAGGTGGCACGGAAGTCGAGGAGTGCATGAATGTTCATCATTGTGACTGTCAGATAGGACCGAATATCAAGCCATGACTTGATTCTCTGCAATTCATTCCAGTTTTTCAATCACGAATAGGACGCAGGAAAATAATGTCCTGAAGAAAGGGACTAGACCTCGGAGATGAGATGAATAAGTTGTGGCAGTGCACATGATTGAGAAGGTTTTGAAGGTGAGTGTTCACATCCAAGTGCGTTCATATCCAGTGGACGGCGGTCTATCTCATTGCTGTTTGCTTCAGACCTAGAGGACCATGCTAGGGACCCTACTCTGAAACTCCTCAATGAGATGATCAAACAAGACAGGCTCTAGTGAGTTAAGAAGCAGATGTTACTCTTTTCATGATTTGGAGGCTTCCAATTTCACTTAGGACAAGTATCAGGAGGCCTATTGCACAGAACTAATGTTTCCAACTTCGTGAAAAGCTGCTGATTCTGCATCCTTCACAAAAAGACCTCACGTTTCACTATCTTGCACCAGTGTATTCACTCTCAGGGGCGGACGCTTTCATTAGAGAAGCCCTTAAAGAGTTGGATAATACCATCCCCTCAAATCTTTCGGGCTAAACGAATGCGTCGTTCAATGCTCCCTGCCAATCTTAAACTGCAGCAGAATGCCAAGGTGCTTTGTAAGAGGAAATAGCCTTGGATTCAGAATTAAGGGAAGTCCCCGGAAAACTCTACAGCTACCTGAGTGAGAACTCACATACTTGGGAAACCTAGAGAGCCAACTCATTTGTTGCTACATTGTCTAAAGTGCCTGGAAATCTGACCAAGGCTCTTGAATCTGCGATTGTACGTTGAGCAAATTCGGTGATGAAGTCTATAGTAGTCTTCAATGAAGCTTCTTCCCGCTTTAATTTGTGGAACTGTACCCATTTTTCTTCTTGTCATCATATACATTGCACTGGGTTAGGATGGTAGTCATTAGAGGAGCCCCAAACTAAGCTTTGTTGAGATACTTGTCCCAATTTTGCTGAAGGGAAGTGTAGACTCTACGCAGGCTGTAACTTGGAATTTGGAAGTGATGTGATTAGGACTGTGGACACTGATGTCATGGCAGAGGAAGACGATTCTGTAGTTCAAGTCAGACAATTAGCGTAAATCCCGAGAAAATGTTTCGGCTCATTGGCTACCCTTGCACTGTTTCGAAATCAGATTGTTCAAGTTATCAGAAACGCAGAAAGACAAGCCAGCTACTAAATTTGCAGCACAAATTTGAAGGTCAAAGAAGCAGAATGGTGCATCACAAATATGAAAGTGCTAGATCATCTTAAGATTGTCAGGGTATCGTGCTGGGTAATCGCAGTAGACTGTGCCGTAAAGCTGAGCCTCCACCGCACTCCATTCCCGGGTATGCTTAAACGAAATATGAGGTGCCGTATGATGTACCAGTGCGAAAGCCCAACCAGGGCAACACCCATCACTTCAGAAAACCGACAGGCCCTGTGAAGTAGATCATTGGAAGCAGACCAAAAACACCGAATGCACCAACAGCAGGTAAGCTCAGCTGTAAGAAATTACACATGTACAATAGCAGCTAAGCGCAGCATTCCTCCACCCATTATTCTTACTGAGGATGAACTGATGACAACGTCTTGTGGATTGTTCTGTTTATTGCAACACAGTTGATTTTATTTAATGCTGAAATGGAAACAAAATTCAATTCGAATCAATAATCTAACAACTCTTTACCTTCACTTTATTGTGATCCTGAGGCCTGTATATTAAAAGGTCAAAATGCCAGAAGAGTCAGTGGCCAACAGATACAAACCACCAAGCCGGTTCCATAGAAGCTTCCATCATGGATTTGGCTATTCCTTTGAATCTGTCATACATGTATGGCCGGAACAGCTGCCAAGCAGTGCACATGACCAACCTAATAGAATAGAAATTAAACAGGTAATTAGAGTGTGATGTCTCCAACTTGATGAGCTCCTTTGAAGACGACATAAATCTTCGGGGCTTTTACAAAAAGTTCCCAAATGCTTCTTAAATCAAGTTCTGTAAAATAGTCAACGTATATATCAATCGAACTACCAGATCGTCAGAAACTTTGCAGACACTCTGAACATTTATGTTCAATCATTCGAACTGCACTAATATCCTGTAGACCATCGGACCATTCCTCGACCAATCTCCAAAATCAACCCATAGGTTACAATCCGGCAACGATTATGAGGCTTTACAACACTTCGTGTGCCCCAAATCCACAACGAAACCTGCGAAAGAGATTTATTCTTAAAACGTGTTCTCTACCCACACTCTGTAAGACCCTCCGTGGCAACTGCAGTCCTACTCTCAGATTGAAATTTTAGAAAACGTATTTGAATCAGCTACCCACATAGCTTCCCACACGCCACACATTTGGAGCATAACATACACTTTTCGACAGTTCCAAACAAAAAGCGAGGGGTTCATTCAACACGCAAGTCCCATTGTAACCAACAATGCCGACCATACGGGCATGACATACAAACCGGTTGAATGATTCCATAACAGCAAAATGAAACAAACCAAAAGTGTCCGATCCCCGCAAGCTTATCTCTCTGCAAAGTGTTGCAAACAACTTACATCGTCTGGGTCCGCATCAGCAGAGCCCCAGATTGTCCGCATCCACATTCAATCCGAGCACACACACACGCAGACTTGCGCAAGACATGCACCCAACTCCCCGATCGAACCGGCGTTGCTGATCGCCATTGCTGCTGAACTCCATGGCTTCTTGCAAGGGTGCAGCCCTAAAACTCAGAAAACCTCATTTTAAAAAATTCTTCTATAAAATGGAACCTATTCTTTATTTTTGTTGGAGAGTCTCGATGAGGTCAGTCAGCTTTTGTGATTTTACACTGATGGCATTGTTGGATGCGTTTGAATTCTATAACATTGTAATGTTACAGTAGATTTGTTTTGTAATTCTAATTACATTTGTTTATATGTTAAAATCCCTTATTCTACGATTTGATTTGGTGAGAGACGCTTCAATATCCGTTGTTCCACGATCATTGTCTTGGTACATGGGCTTGTACAAAGAGAGATGATGACTAGCCAACATACTTCCATCCACATTTATTAGAAGAATTTTTATGCTTAAAAAAAAGTACATGATCTTTGAATTCATTGTATATATATATATATATATAATTAAATTTTTGTTATCCTAATGTTTTCACTAATTATATTTTTAAATCTTTTGTATCTTTCATATAATGGTATTTATATGTTAATATAAAATATATTATTTTTATATATTTTTACAATAGATATTAGCTTTTGTATAGCAATTTTTAGAAGTTTATGATTCTATTGTTGAAATTTGGTCTTTTCTACTAAAATGTTTTATTTTATTTTTTAAAGAATATATATATTTGATAATATTTGTTGGTGATTTGTACTTGTTTGTCAGAATCCAAAACAATACGTATTATCTAAAGATTGAAGTGATTTAGTTTGGTTTTGTTTAGTTTGATTTAGACTACCATAAAATCAAATAAAATCTAACTAAATTAAATTAGAATTAGAATGTTGAAACTAAATCTAAATCAAACTATGTAACTCAAATCAAACTTAGTCAAATGAAAATCAGCCAATTAAATTAATATTTTTATAATATAAACTATCAAATATAATTTTAATATCAATCTATGGTATAACTAATATAACTATGTTATATTTATAATTATTATTTCATATCACAATAATTAATCTTTCTTATAAATTATTAATGTAATAATATCATCTTATATATTTAAATCATTGAATTCACTATATTGTATTTTTGCCAACTTCAAAAGATTTATTGTATGCATATTGATTAGGATTTAAACTCCAAGCTTTTCAAAAATATTGAGCTAAGATTAACAATACATTTTTGCTTTAAAATTTAGTACACTAAAGTTGCTACAATCCTAAAATGAATATTATCTATTTTTATTGGTTCTTTCAAATAGAACTAATGTTGTCACAAATATCCAACTAGAAAAGATTCTAAAAGATTTTTAAAGATTCTTGAGATTGCTTTATATTGAAGCAATAAGAAAGCCACTCAAGAAGCATTATAGGATAACTTGAGAACAAAGCCTTATATAAAAAGATACTTAGAAGATTCTTAATTCCTAATATATATATAAATATTGAAGTTGAAAGACTCTCCAATTTCAACAATGCATATCTTGTGGTTTAATTTGGACCTTCTATTCTTATTTTTGTTCTTGTATTGTATTGCTTTGTAATAAGACTCATGTATTTTATTATTTTGTTATAGTCTTATATAGTTCCTTCATCTTGTCTGTAATAATTTGTCAAAATTGACATAATTCAATATTGGAGCTTGATTTTTTTAGATAGAGAGTAAATTATCTTTCTTTTTGGAAGTACTATTATACTCTAGAGCTTGCAAATTATCTTCTTTTAAATCAATATTCTTTTTGATTTATTTTTTAAAAAAAAATATATATATATATATATATATAAAAATTAGTTTTATTTATTTATTTTTATTTTATTTCTATAGCAAGAATTAAAGAATTCAATATAGTAGATTCTAAAGAAGTCAAATTAGATTCAATTATAAATACTCTTGAAGTATTGAAAGTCAAGATAAAGACCTAGTCTAAGCAAAATAAAAAATATTATATAATCATACATAATAGTCAAAGAGTAGAACCATTTTAGCTACTACCACAAATTACCTTAGGAATTCCATCACCAAGGTCTACTTTACTAAAAGATATATATATTTAAGATAGTAATTCAATATCAACAATAAAAGAACTAAAAATTAATATTTCATAGAAATTTGATGGAACTTGTTTAAAGTTTCACGGCTTTGTAAATCAAGTACGACTTATTATTTTACTACAACTTTAATGATATTTCACAAAAGCATCTTGTATTGGTCTAGTTGGAACCTTGCTCTCAAATCAAGGTTTGTTTTAGTTTGCTCCACTATTTGAGATGAATTCTTTCATATTGCATAACTTCAAAATATTTTTGGTGGCATTTAGCAAATATAATAAGATTTGTTTTGCCAAAACTAAAATCCAAGTCTTTTGACAAAGAATATGTTTTGGATTGTTTATACTTTGGAATTTTAGCAATTAGCTTGTAATATCAATTAGGATGAAGATACATTGATAAGTCAATTATATTAGAGATTACAAGACAATGTAAAGGATTTATTATTGTCTATGCCTAATCTCCAAACTCTTAATAAAACAATCAATCATACTATATGGTGCAATAATTCAATATTTTAACATCAATAAGACAAATACTCTCTAGGTATACTACAGCTATATACCAATTACTTAGCAGCTCTTATATCATTCAATTCTAATAACCATTTGGAAGTAGAAGACATGCAAATTGATGTGGTTTGTTTTAAATCTCGTTCTTAAAAAAAAAAAAAAAAAAAAAAAAAAAAAAAACCAAGGTTTATATTTGTATTATAGAAAGAGTAGTTACAAGATTAAAAATTGTTTAAAGAAATGCCAATATATCTATTGGATGAGAAGTATAGCTATACCAACAAATGCATTGTCAAAAAACAAAGGCGTCTAGTTACAATAAGAACCATGTGGCTAGATTCTTTTACTTCTTAAAACAAAATAAGTATTATACTATTTACAAATCTTTCTTATTGCTTTATCATACTAATCTATTTAAGCTCTCAAAAATTCAAAACCTTTATTTTATTAGACTCATGAGCTTTTGCTTATTTATTGACTAAGAATTTTTAAAAAATCATAAAATTTTCATGATTAGAAAATCCAAATCCATCCATGTAGAAGTTATAGATGGTTGGCTCTTATTATCTGAAAATATTATTTATGAAACAACTTTATTAGAAATAATAATAAAAAATCATAGTAATTAAGTTATATTTAATATTATTAAGTCTTTGTCAAACTCAATTATATTAGAACTTTCTTGGCTTGAAAGATACAATCCACATATAGACTAGGCATTTTGTTCTTCTATTATATAAAATTCAACTTAAGAATGCACAAGACATCTGGTTGTAAAAAGATTTTAACTTATTTTGAAGTTCTTCTTATAATAAAAAAAAAAAGAATATATAAAGTATTTAGAAAGAGCCATCTTAGCAATCGTGATCCTTTAAAATTCTCAAGATAATTTATTTTATTTCTATTAATTTTAAATTACATTCTTATTATTGTCAACTTCATCTCTCAATAGCCTTACTTAAATAATTTTTAAGGTCATTTATATGTCTTTTATTCATTTTTAAGATATTTGAATGTATTTCAAACTCATAGATATAAGCTCTATAAACACTCTTTAAGCCAATATCAACCTTAATCAAATATCAAATAATCTTCAAGAAAATTCTAAAAAATCCTAAACAATCTTTATAAAAATCTTAAAATAAATCTATCAACCTTTAACAAAATCTTAATCAAATCCTAAAAATCCTATTCAAATTATAATCAAATCCTAATTAAATTATAACTAAATTCAAAAGAAATCCTATCTAAATTCTAAAGAAACTCTAACCTAACCTTAAAAAAATCCTAACTAAATCCTAATCAATAATAAAAAATCCTATCCAAATCCTAATCAAAATTTAGAAAAATCTTAATTAAATCCTAATTTTATCATAATCAATTTTAAAAAATATTATTTAAATCTTAATTAAAATCTAAAGAAGTTCTAATCAAATTCTAAAAAATTCTTAATTAAATTCTAACCAACCCTAAAGAATCTTATCCAAATCCTAACTAAATCTTACAAAAATCCTAGTCAAATCCAATAGTAAATTAAAATTCTTGTAACTTCCTTATTAACTATTGATTTTATATAAATTTTTTTACATTCTTCAAAATCCTAGTTAAAAATATATACAATAAATTTAAAAAGAATTAAACTTAATAATTGAAAGAAAAGTAAAAAAGTCTACTCAAGGATTGAATAATATTCCTTCTCCAACCTTGATATTGAATTCTCAGTTCTAATATCTCTTTCATGAGTTGTCAATTTTCTTCCAAATTTTGTATAATTTTTTGTGTTCATTTCAATTACTATTATACTAATATATACTTCAAATTAATTGGTTGATTGTTACAAATCTTAGAAATCCTTATTGCCTCTCAAATTTCCAATTCCAAATATCTTAATCTACTTAAATTCCAATTACTTTTAATCTAACTATTTAATTGAGTCCAAATTCACAACACACATTTAGCACAAGTACATTTACAAATCCACAAAATTTCACTAGTAGATCTACTACAAAATTCATACAAACCTCCAAAATATGAATGTACTTTATATCTTAAAAATTAGAGTCATCCAAATAAAATCTCAAATTTACATAGTTTTCACAAAATCATTACAAATTCAAAACTCTCTAAACTAATGTTTATAAAAATCTCTTCTAGTGTGCTCTCTAATTCTACTTTTTGATCAAATAAAGAACCTTGCATCTATTGTTGGTGTGCAATTTTATACCTTGGAGTTTAATTTTGCCTTTGGTTCACAATTGGCCTTCCTTGGATATTAATCCAAGATTTTTAAAAATAAATTTTATTAAAAATTATTATTTAATTTGACCTAAAAATAATTATATTATTATTTTTACTAATCTATCTTATTTTATTTTATTTTATTTATGATCGTGCAAAATAAATAGAATCTCTTTTAACAAAAAAAGTAATATAGACATTATTCTTTTATTTCCTCCTATCCTATGTCTATGATTTCTAAAGTAAATTTTTACTATATTTTTAATAAAGTCCTTTTAGATTATTGGTCTTTATATATTTTTTCATCTAATAGTCATGTTACAATATGATATTGTAAAATAGTATTTCCTACAATACAACTTATTTGTATAAAACTTGTTATAGGATTTCATAAATCTCGTAAGTTTGAAGTTATAAAATCTTTATTTATTAAAGTGGGAGCATTTATAAGGGCTGTAAAGAAGGATTTTTTTTTTGCTATTAATGCAAACCTAACATCTAAAGTAGTGACTATATTAATAACCATTTCAAAATATTATAAGGATTTTTTAAGATGTATTTGAAAAGAAGAATGTGGACACCTTCTTAAAGAATTATCTATATGACTAAGCTGTTGATCTTCAAGATGGGATGCAACCACTATTTGGTCCTATCTAAAATTTATCACAAAATGAGCTTATTGCATTGAAAGAGTACATTGACAAGAGTCTAGTAAAGAATTTTATACAATATTCAAAGTCTCTTATTAGTACTTTAATACTTTTTGTCAAAAAAAAAGACAAATTCTTACAATTTTGTGTTGACTATCATGGCTTTAACAAGGTGATAGTAAAGAATTGCTATCTATTATTGTTCATATTTAAACTTTTCAATCAATTAGAATAAGCAAAGATTTATGCAAAAATAAATCTTTTAGGAACCTATAATTTGATACAAATTAAAAAAAAAGAACAAATAGAAGACTACATTTTGAATAAGGTATGAATATTTTTAATACAATATTACAAATATTCTAATAATCCTTCAGCATTTTATTAATAATATATTTTATAAATTATTTAATAATTTTTTATTTGTTATTTAGATGACATCTTGATTTATTCAAAAACATCAAAAGAGCATAAATGGCATATTTTTTTTGTCTTATAAAAACTTTGAGATATTAGATTATATGCCAAGTTGGAAAAATGTGTATTTTATGAGCCATAGGTAGAATTTGTTGGTTATATTATTTCCAACAAAGGCTTATTGATGCATCCAAAGAAGATTAAGGCTATTTATAATTGAATAGTTCCAAAATTGATATAAAATATTCAATGTTTTTTTTTGGATTTGCAAAATTCTACATGATTTTTATTAAGAATTATTTTCAAACAATAGTTTCATTTATACAACTAACATGCAAAGATAAACACAAATGGAGTCCAAAAGTAGAAAAAGCTTTCCAAAGCTTGAAAATAGTCTTCACTACAACATTTGTCTTAATTTATTCAAGTTTTATTAAACCATATTTTATAGAAATCAATGCTTTAGACTTTGCTTTAGCAGTAGTCTTATCACAACTAAGGGAAGAAAGAAGTCTTCATCTAATTGTATTTTATTCTAAAAAAATTTTAGTTGTAAAAATTAATTATAAAATCTATGACAAATAACTTCTTAACACTGAAGATTCTTTTTAAGAATGATACCATTTGCTTAAAGGTGCTTTATATCCAGTGCTTGTCTATGAAAATTATAAAAACCTTGAATATTTTATGTTGGTTTGTATCTTAAATTGCCACCAAATCCATTAAAATATGTCTTTATCATATTTTGATTTCAACATCACATATTAATTTGAAAAATAATAAGAATTATTAGATGTTGCTTATACCTAATAAAAAGAGAGAGAGGTGACATCTAACCAATAATAGATAATACTCTTAAAACTTAAGCAGATTTATCTTCAAGTAATGACTATGTCAATTCTAGTAAATTTTTTATTTTTTGATCAGATTCATATAATAATAGCTACAAATCCTCTTGTCTTTGATGTTAAATAATACATTGATAATATTTGAAATAATTTTAAAAAATTTAAAATTTGAAATGACCTCTTTTATTTTAAAGAATATTTATATATTCCAAAAGAAGCAACATACCTTTGTGTTTTGTAAGCACACCATAATTTTCCTACTATTGGATATTTTGGATTTAATAAGACCTTGCAATTGCTTTCTTGAGATTTTTGGTGGCCTTAAATATAGAAGGCTATCAAAAAATTTGTACTTTCATACAATATATGTTTTAGATTGAAAAATCCTTGATATTATCCATATAGACTTCTTTAACCACTACCTATTCCAAAACAACCTTGGTCTTTTGTTTCTATGGACTTTATTACAAATCTTCTACTATTTAATTTTTTTGATATCATATGTGTGATTGTTGATTGATTTATTAAGATGACATATTTTATTCCTTAAAAAAAATCAATAACAAGTGAGGAAACAACCAAACTCTTTATTAATAATATCTATTGATATTATGGATTGTCAAATAATATTATATCAAATTGAGTATTGCAATTTGTATCCAAGTTTTAGAAATCATTATTTGAAATCTTTCAAATAGACAATAAATTATCTTCAAAATATTCTATCTACAAATCAATAGTCAAATAGAGTAAGTTAATAAAATTTTGGAGCAATATATTTGAGGTGTATCATCAACTATCAAGAAGATAATTGGACTTTCTACTTGCTACTTGTCAAATTTGTCTACAACAATATTATTTTTGCTTCTATTCAACAAATATCTTTCTATGCCAACTAAGGATATCATCCAAAGTTGGATATATTATTGCCTTTCAAATCCAACAATCTAATAGTTAAAAAATTTACTATTGGATTGATGGAGCTATGTTTAGCTATAAAATTTGAATTGAAAGAAGCTCAAGAATAATATAAGGCAATAACAAATAAGCTCTAAAAAAAACCATCTGTCTTTGATGTAGATAATAAAATATAGCTCCTTTGATATAATATTAAAATTAATCAAATTTATAATAAATTGGACTATTAGAGGTTATGGCTATTTTTTATTCAAAAATAAATTAACCTTATTGCTTATTATTTAAAACCACTAGCATCTATGAAGATATATCATGTTTTTTATATATATATTTTTTTTAGAACCTTATAAAGAATCAAGCATATTAAAAAAATTACAAGCACCATTGTCTTATATTGAAGTAGATAATTATAAAGAATTTGAGATAGAAGAAGTATTTGATTCAAGGATAAGACAATAACATGTACAATATTTTGTGTATTAGCATGGTTATGCCAGTAGTGATTGTATATGGGAGCCAACTTATAACTTAGTCAATGCACCTCAAAAGGTACAAGAATTTTATTAATAATATCTTTTTAAATTTTAAGTAGCAACATGTGTACCAACTATCTAATAATATTATCATGTTATCTAAACTAAAAGGCTTCAATATGATATTTTCTAAATTTTTTAAATTCTTTATAGAAAAAAAAAAAAAAAAAAAATGGCTATAAAAGTTTTGAGATTGTTTTTATATACAATATAAATAGTGTATCCAATGCCATCCCATTCTACTTAAAATTTATATTTTATATTTTATATTTTTTATTTCATATATCAACTATAGATAGCTAAGAAAATGATACCTTGTAAATTAGATCATGTCAATCAAGTAGTTTATATTGTTGACTCTAAAAAGAAGAACTATTCAAACCACAAAGGTGTTAAAGAATACCTAATAGCCAATTAGAGGTAATTATTATTAAAATCAAACTTGTCTATGAAGATCATTTAAAAGCTATATTTGAAAGATATTTTTATAATAAAGATATAAAAATATAAACTTGATTTTAAACAAAAGATGTTAGTTATTATCATTAGTTACAAGGACTAATGAAACTTTTAACTCAAGAAAGACAATTGGAGTATGTTGCAAAGACTATGAGACACCTCTTTGATTTTCTTTGTCTTTTTATCAATATTGGCTAGAAAAGAAAGTGATGTCATAGACATCCATCTAGGAAAGATTTTAAAAGATTTTAGAAGGTTTTTAATAGTTCTAGATGGTTCTTGAAGTTGTTTCATATTGAAGTAATAAGAAAATTGCTCAAAAAGTATCTTAGGATGATTTGAAAGAGAAGCCTTCTACAAAAAGCTACTTAGAAGATTTCTAATTCCTAATATATATATGCGTCAAGGCTAAGGGACTCCTTAGTCTTGATAATATATATCTTATGGTCTAGCTTAGATCTTCTGTCTTGTTTTTGTTTTTATATTATATTGTTTTACAATAAGACTTATATATTCCATTATTTTGTTATAATCTTGTGTAGTTCCTTGATCTTATCTATGATAAATATGGCATAATTATCAATACAATCTATTGTGGTTTGAAATAGCAATAGATATATTTTACAGCAATCGATCTAAAAAGTAATAATATTCATTATTTTAATTTAATGATTTTCTATAAGAATACTTATATATGCTTTAATTTTATAAATAATAGTTACTTGATGTGACTTATTAATTAAGTATAATGATAGAGCATCTAATGTCTAAATTTTATCTTTAAAAGATATTTTATTATTTATTATATACTCATTATTGTTTACATTATCATTCAAAAGATAATAGTAGAAAAGATGAAGGTTTTCAATCTAGTCAATTATTCATTTAATATCATCAAAGTTCTTAGTACTATGTGGATTTAAAATCCAACAATAGTTATTAGATTTGATTCAAGAAATACATCATTTTGTTAATAATAATAGAATATTAAAAATAAATAATTCATTTAAAATACTTTTTCTATTAGCCTTTGTAAAAGTGGTCTTACAATATTTTTTAATTGTATTAATAGTAATATTGGTATATCTTAATATTGGACATTCTATATTACATGATAATATCAAATTTTTTATTGGAGCTTTGAAAAAATTATAAATATCTTCAATTTTTTAAAAAAGTTTTGGTGGTCAAGAAAATATTGTTTTAGATCATCATTACATTAATTGTGACTAACTCTTGCATCTAATATTGAATAATAAGCAATATTTTTCTTGGACATGGTATAAGTTAGATTCTATTTTTTTAATAAATCAAAGTATAGAGGTTTTTTCATTCTTTTGGAAAAAATTCTCAACAAAAAATAATAAATAATTTGTTTCACTTTATTAATATAAAATATTGATAACAATTAATAAATTTTATCCAATTCAGCAATAATAAATTTTAATACTAATTTAATACATAAATTGCATATATATAAAGCACAATAAAGTAGATGACTATACTTTAAAATTAAATTATTATCGTAATTGCATTGAGATGATATAAAGTCCATAGTAACTATTAAATTAGAACAAATATTATTCACAGTGGTAATTAATTTGTTATGCCAACCAAACAATTCTATCAATTCAATCAAAGTTTCTTGTACATACATACCTACACCAAGACCTAAGAGTGCATATTAAAAATCTAATATATAATATAATATAGTACACTTCTTAATTTTAATTAAATAGAATGTGATACCATGTCACGGACACAAATTATAGACTTGAAGTCTAAACAAGAAGTTCAAGAAGAACTGGCAGGAACTGGATTAATATCACGGGCATAGAATATAGACTTGAAGTCTAAACAAGAAGTTCAAGAAGAATTGGCAGGAATTGGATTAATCAGATGAGTACAAAAACAACACTAGAGAGGTGAGCTAGAGCTCCAAGAGATGTGTTGTCGAGACTGAAGAACTCTTCAGCCTCGACTCTAATATATATTCCTACCTACGAAGCTTCTCAAGCAGCTTCCTCCAACTAGGAAGCTTCTCAAGCAACTTCCACT
>JAWRVF010001648.1:0-52792 GCA_036785485.1 Physcomitrellopsis africana | reverse complement strand
TCGAACTTTATTGACATAGCCGGTCTTCAACCTCCAATTCACCGCAAAGAATTTCACGTAACAAACAATCATAATTTCTTACTCATCCACATATATATAAATTTTCCATTTTATTATTGTACTTCATCATTGACATGGTATAACCCTTCGGAATAGAATTTAGATCCTCCGCTACAGTCGAACAAAAGAAAAGAGAGAGAGGTAGCACCAAGCTTACCCCGGCTCAGGAATATCACAATCTAGCCTCGGCTCCCCCGTACCGAATTGTTTTATACTTGCTCCGTCTATGTTAACTGCTTCACAACCGATGATAATTACTTTTATTAACTTCTTCATCCATTCTGCCTTCTAAACTGGCCATCCATCGACTTCTTGCGTATTCTTAATCTTACAAACTATGTATTGTAAATCTTAAAATTCCTATCCATTCTACAGTAATCCATAATAGCGATAGATACTATCAATGAAAAGCTTAATTGTTTCTTCACCTATGATAGATTTTATGCATGGCACAAAATGTGCCATCTTGGTGAACTAATCTACTATCACAAATATAGAGTCATAAGATCTTGAGCTTAGAAGATCTGTGATGAAATCCATAGAAATAGAAGACCATGGTTGTTTTCGAATATGTAATGGCTGAAGAAGTCCAAAAGGTCGATGACGAGGAGTCTTTGATCCTGAGCAGATATCATATGATTGTACGAAGTCTTTGACTACCTTCCACATTTGAAGCCACCAAAAATCTCTTGATATAAGTTCTAAAGTCTTGTTGTATCCAAAATATCCTGCCACTGGAAAATCATGGCGTGCTTGAAGAACACGTATACGTGCTTCTCCTTCTAGAACATATAAGCATCCTTCAAAATATAATAGATTATTCTTGAATTCAAATTTAGAAGCATCATGAGTCTTGGAAGAATTATTCTTGATATCATGAACAAGAGGGTCTGAGGACATACTTGATTGAATTTCCTTGAAAAAAGTTGAATCAATACTCAATGTTGATTTTATTGCTCGAAGATGAAATTGCTCCGATTTCAAGAGGGCCATTCTTTGTTGTTTAAAACTTGTATCTCTTTCATTTGGTGCAAAATAAGAACGTCTAGAAAGGGCATATAACAAACCTTGTTATTTTCTTAGCCAATAAGTGATAATAAACTTGAATCTTGACAAAGACAAACTCCAACGAGCTTGACGACGATTCAACACGTGTGTCGATATGAAATACTTGAGATTCTTATGATCCGTATATACGATGATTGGACTGGAAGCGCTTTCTAGATAATGATGCCATTCTTGAAAAGAATCTACAATTGCAAGAAGTTTTTTGTCGTGGATCTCATAATTGTTCTCGACTATTGATAATTTTCTTGAATGAAAAGCTACTGGATGAAGTTTGTCATTTGTTCCCATTTGTGACAAAACCACACCCAAGGCAAAGTCTAATGTATCTATTTCCATAAAAAAACACCTTGAAAAAGTCAACATGATATGAAATTGGTGCAAAAACAAACGATGTCTTCAGAGCTTCAAATGTTGCTTCCGTTGTTGTACTACGTGTTGTTTGGTTTAGGAATGCACTGAGCACTTGGCTATAGAATATAAGGTTGTGTTTATGAAAATATAAGAAATCTTAATAGGTTTCATTCCATATAAGAAGAATACAATCCAAATTTCAATATAAAAGTATTTAAATCTGATATAAAGTGCTCAAAAATACTCTTATTAGTGATTTCAACTACACATAACTCTAATTATTTTGTTACTTTTATAATAAAGTAACTTAGATTTTCTTCACAAGTCTTAATCCTAGTCAGTGAGCTTTAGAAAGCTATAACTCCTAATCTGATCATCCACTTGATATAAAATTTTTTACACAAATACCACTATAAGTTATCTACATGCTCAAAAAATTTCAGCCCAATCTAACTTATAGATTGTAAGATAATGCCAAAATTTTGCACTAGTGTCTCTTGGTCTCTTACTCAAAGTTTAATACAGATATGCCAGCAACAACTTCTCCTTCTTCAATTATTAATTCTAGCTCAAACTTGGCATATAGCTTGGTCTTTGAGTCTTTTAAGACTATGCCAATTTTCACCTTATTTTAATTGATAGATCTCTAGATATTGTAAAATCCCTAAACAACTTTAAACTACCAAATTCTGATACCTTATTGCACTAATGGGCAAATATCTCCCAACTGCACTATTAGATTGTTACAAGAATTCTTGTATTTTTAGCTCATCTAATCAATTAGACACTGTCTAATTTGCAACTATAGATGTTGCACAAATTCTACAAAGTAATGAAAAATTCTAGTCCTTACTTTCTTATATAAAATCCAAATTGTCAATACAAACCCTAATTTTGAATAACCATTGCTCCATCCTCACAAACCTTGTAAAAGCAAACTTTTTGCCTTTAAAATGCTTTCAAAACCTTCTCCCAAATCCTACTTGTTGATCTCCAAATGTCTTGAATCCTTACCTTTAGTGCTTATTTTTGTAGCTAGAGGTCTGTTTTAGACCTTGTCTCCTACCCAGTCATCCCTTGGATATTAATTCAACTTATTTTAAGGATATTTAAACATAATCCTATCCTTAATTCAACCTTGATATCTACCATATTAATTATTTATCTCTTTTTTCCTATTTTTATTGACTTGTGACTTTTTTAAAAGCCGTAAACCGGTTTCTACAACCTAGAAGAAAATTTTAATAACTAACTTTTATCTATTAGCTTTTAAAACAAGAATTAATCTAAGAGGCTTTCATAGATCTTTTCTTAAGTATCTTAAATTTCTAATGAACCAAGATAACTAAGTATTAAGTAGAATTTATCCTTATTCATATTTTTCACTATATGAAAGTGTTACAACACGACATCACTTCTTGATTCCATTGGAGTTTATCTTTATAGGTCAAACAAATAAGTGGAGTTGCAACTCAAGAGAAGTCTTTGATGAAGATCCGATAATAATTGGCAAATTCCAAAAAGCATTGGACATCTCTTACCATCTTTGAAATCTTCCAATTCATGATTGATTGGACTTTCTTAGAATCTATCATGAGACCATCATTTGAAATGATGTATCCTAAGAAATCAATTTGAATAGTATAAAATACACACTTTTCTATCTTGGCATATAATCTCGCATCTCTAAGTTTTTGTAATACTTGATGAACATGTACTTCATATTCTTCTACATTCTTAGAATAGATCAAAATATCGTCTAGATAGCAAATGACAAAATTGTCTACGAACTCACAAAAAATATCATTCATGAGATGTTGAAAAGCAGCTTGTGCATTCGTAAGTCCAAAAAGCATGACATTATATTCAAAATGTCCGTACTTGGTTCGAAACGTAGTTTTTCATTCATCTCCTTCTTTGATGCATACTAGATTGTATGCTCTTCTTAGATCTATTTTTGTATAGATCTTAGCTTGATTTAATTGGTCAAAGAGTCATGATAACAAGGATAATGGATATTTGTTCTTGATTGGGATCTTGTTGAGTCCACAATACTCAACACACATCCCCAATGATCTATTTTTTTTCTTCACAAATAGAATTGGAGCTCTTATTGGAAATTTAGAATGGCGTATGAAATTCTTGGCCAACTTCTCGTCAATATATGCCTTGAATTCAGCCAATTCATTTTGTGACAAACTGTAGATTGGTCTAAATGGTGGCTAAGTTCCTTCCTTGAGGTTGATTGAACAATCATATGGACGATACTCTAGAAGAATATTTACATTTTTTTTTTCAAAAACATCCTGATAATCTAGTTATTGGCTTGGAATGCCATTTAAAGTCTTTCCACCATCAGAAATGGGTGTGGCATAAATAGCAAAGTTGATCCTTCTTTTGTTGTATGTATAAAAGCTTTTGCACCTATAAGTACAAGTTTTATTATATTAGACTTATAGCTTTTGACTTGGTCGACAAGATATTTAATAATATTTTGAAAAAAGTCAAGTCCTTAAGAATTCCAATATATTTGAAGGTTATATTTTTCTAGCCATGATAAACCTAAAATAATTAAATTAGATGGAGATTTAATTATATTAAAGGTCACGTAGCTATTATGACCATCTATTGTTATTTTTATAGGACGGATTTCATGAGTGATATCTCCAGAAGAGAATGGACGATCCTCTATAACTTCTACATACACATGTTTAGTTTTTTATATTAAAGGTATTTTACGATTCTTAACAAATTGTTCATCTAGAAAGCATGCTGAGGCTCCTGAATCTAATAAAGCAGAGGCTCTGTAGTTTTTTGGTCCTAAATATATATCTATTATAAAGCAAAGAGACGATTCTGAGGAGAAAATAGGATCTTTATTAGGAATTATACAAGGTTCCAGCTGCATGGTCCCTATTGTAGTTGGACAAATTTGTTTTCCGACATGTTGTCTTTTTTGACAGTCGTACTCCTTATTTTGTAGTTGTATTGTTTCTTTGGACAATGTTAAGCAGTGTACTTAGGTTCTCTACAATATAAACATAATCCTCTTTGACAACACCAAATCTTTTCTTGTTCAATAAGAGGTTTAAAATGTACCGCATCAATTTACATGTCTTTTACTTCCAAATGTATGTTTTGTAAGAATGTTGATGTTGTCATTGAATAATAATGTTGAGGCTCCCTTGTACAACTCTCGGATCAAAATTCAAAAAATCAATTGTCACACTTCATAGTAAAATCAATTGCTTGACTCAATGTTTGAGGATTGGATAAATTGAGCATTAATTTTTTTATCTCATATTATAATTCGTAGAAGAATTGGATGATGAGTGCAACATCATCCCACTTGATATCAATTGTTAGTTGTCAAAATTATAAAGCGTATAATGACATTGATCGATTGCATTGTCATAGGATATAAATCTTATTAGTTGTAACATGGATTGCATCATGTTTTCCATACATAGATCAAAATTCCGCTAAAAATGCCTCCAAATTATCCAATATTGAATCATGTTGTTCAAGAAAAGATGAAAACCACAATAAAACAAAATCCAAAAGTAATGTTTCAATAAACCTAACTTGAAATCTATGCATAGGATAACTTTGAGGTTGAAGTTCAATCACCAATAGTATCTAATTGACGAATCCTTGAAAATTAGATCTTCTGTCATCAAACTTCTTATGCAAACTAATTTTTGGTTCTCTAATGTTTGAACAGTGCTCCATCATAGGTGAAGTAGTATGATTTGGTGTAGATATTAACGTAGCTCCAACCATCTCTATATCTTCACTTCTTGCTAATCTTGTTACTCCTTGTGGTAATAAACTAAGTTGATGCATTGCAAGCATTAGTTGTCTCATTTGTTTTTGCATTTGTACTATTGCACTCTTCATTTCTGCAAGCTCGGCCATGATAATACAATAAAAAAGAAGATGTCTACTCTCACTTCAAGAAATGCAAAACAACACACTCAAAAGAAAGAATTCTAGAAAAAATATTAGTTTAAAAGTGGGTACTCTACAACTTCTAATATGCTTATATCTTATCAAGAAAAAGGGATAATCCACTCTTAATCAAGAAAAGACAAAGCTCTGATATTGTATATGTATTCTTGTCAATCTGTCAAGGACAAGAATTCGATGAAAGCAAATAAATATATGAAACTTCTATTAAGAAGAATAACAAAATAGAAGTAAGAAAGTATGTATAATAAAAGAAACTAGAATGGCTATTGCCACAAGACATAAAAACTATAGACTCTTGAATTTGGAATAGAAAGAAGAAAGGAGTTGACAAGAATGAAGAAGGCTTCACTCTTGCCTCTATAAATATTATCTAATTAAGAGCTACATGGCGGTATTCTATAGAACCTCCTACACGTGTCTAATTTGTAAGACACATGTCAAACTTGCACGATAAGTTTTCTACATGTGTGCCACGTATTTGGCTTATTCCGCTGTCATATTATGTGTTGTCTTGTTCGGGAATGCACCGGGCACCTGGCTGTAGAAAGTAGAATAATGTTTGCAAATAATCAAGAAACCCTAATAGGTTTTATCCATGTATGAGGAATATATTTCAAAATTCAATTCAAAAGTATTTAAAAACACTCCTTTTAGTAACATCAACCATACATATATCCCAATTACTTTGTTTCTTTTATAATTAAGCAATTTTTATTTTTGTTTGTAAGCCCTAATCCTAATCAGTGAGCTTTGACAAGCTATAATTTTTAATCTAACCATCCACTTAGTATGAAAATTTGCACTCAAATGTTGGTATAAGCTTTTTACATGCTTAGAAAAATTTAACACAACCCAACTTACAAATTGCAAGAAAATGCCCAAAAAGCGCATTGATGACACTCGGCTGCCAACTTAAAGATTGATGTAGAAACTCCAATAGTGATTTCTCCTTCTTTTACCATTAACTTCAGCTCAAACTTGGTGTGTAGCTCAACCTATAAGTCTTCTATCAGCATACCAAAATTTACATTGATCCAATTGGTGGATCTTTAGTTATCACAGAAACCCTATCTAATCCTAAACTACCAACTTCCGACAACCCTTTGTATCAAAACTCAAATATCTCTTGATTGCTTTGCTAGATTAATACAAATTTTTGTATACACTTAGCACATCCAAAAATCTAGACAATACCAAATTTTCAATTGTAGATGCTATACAAATTGCACAAATCACTCAACAATGCAAGCCATCAATGTCTTATATAAAACCCCAAACACCAATACAAATCCTGACTTTGAATAGCAATAGCTAAGTCCTCCAAAACCCTATGGTCACAAGTTAATTAAAATAGGATAGAAAGAAAAATCAGTAATAGAATTTGTATAACCTAAAAGAAAATTTTAACAACTAATTTTTATCTGTTAGCTATTAAAACAAGAAAATAATCTAAGAGGCTTCCATAACCCTTTTCTTAAGTATCCTAAGTTCCTATTGAACTAAGATAATCAAGTATTAAATAAGTATTACTCTTATCTATACCTTTCACTATATAAACGTGTTGCAATACAACACCGCAAGCTACCAACATGTGTGATACATGGCTAGCTTGTTCCACAAGCTACTAATATGTATACCATGTAGTTAGCTTGTTGACCAAGTTTTTAATCTACCAATCACCTATAGACATGTATAAAGGTGATTCCACATCTATAAAGCTTCTAGAAAGCTTCTCTATCAGATATTATCAAATCAACTTATTTTACCTACTTCTATTGATTTATATTAATTAGATAATTATTGGAGTAAATCTTATGTCCGTGACACCTATATACTAAATTCTTCATATCTCACAAATTAAATGTCCAAATGTCATGAAAATTTGGTATATAGCTTTTTAATATAATAATTCACTTTTTTTTTAAAAAATAGATAAAAATTTATCTAAAATCTCAAAATTTGGTAGAAATCATCACTACCAAAAAAAAATGTCTACTTAGTACCCTCAAATTAGATCTATTATCTTCAACTTCTAATATCTCTTTCTTTTAGACTCCAACTCTAACAATTCTTCTATGCAAAATGTAGGTCTTAAAATCACCTCTCTACTTACACCTTCCAATCTCTAAAAGCTTTTGTATAATTCCTTGTATCTTCAAAAGAGTGACAATAGATATGATTTTTATACCTTAATTTCAAGCACCTATTCTTCCTTTATAAAAACTCTAAATCTTCTAATTTTTATACCAAAATTGTAATACAAAAAATAAGCTTTCTGATCTAATTTTTAAAATATACTCTCTAATATACAAAAAATAAGCCTCTAATTTTTAAAATATACTCTCTAAAGTTGCTAAAGTCCTTCTTTTTATAAAAAATCTACTAAAATCCTATTAGACATGACCATCAGCTAATAGAAATGAAGATCTTCATCCCTTGCCTTCTTCCATCTATATTGTTGTCGAGTTGTAATTTGGCTATCATATCAAAAAATTATATATGTATATTTAATATATAATTTACTTCATATCTAAATGAAAGCTATATCAATGGATTTTTATAGATTATAAAATATGATTAGGTTATTAGTTTAAAAAGAATCTATTCAAAAAGGCTATTATTAAGGTCTATATAATCTTATTTTCTTTTTGGTAGTGACTTTTGAAGTTGATTTTATATTAATAATAACTTTTATATATCTTAAGTCACCTTTGTTAGACATTGGTGGTCCTTAAGATCTTATTTATTTCTTTTATTTGGTATTTAGAACACATATTATGTAAATCTTATAAGAAAAAGGATTAGAAAGAGATTTTTAGTGTGAAAGGAGGTAGTTAGGCCATCCATGTGAATGAATGGAGATGGATGAGATAAGTCTCTATTTTAATTGGCCAAAAATCATGCCCAATGGGCTTCAAGGAGGCTATCCGAGGACATATTAGGGATTAGGGTTTTTTTTTTATAGAGAGTCGAACATCAGAGACTAGGATTAAGAAGTTTGGATTTTTGGATATGGTTTTGGTATAAATCTTGCATGATTTGGAATTTTTATGAAAGAAATATAGGCACTCAAAGTTAGGGTGTCAAAATTGTACCTACTATCATTCTTTTAGATATAACTCGCGAGTACACAGAGCGATAGAGGATTGGCAACTAGGATTGGAAAGAACACTTTTGTAGCTACACTTTTTATATATAATTTGATGAAATTCAAGCTAGAATGAAGGAGATACTAGGAGTTGAAGTTAGTACTTATAAGCTAAAGGTAGTAAGTGATCCTACTTAACTAGTGGTTATATTTTGAGCTATATCTTAGGCAATTTGATAGATTTTTGTCTCAAAATTTTCTAAAGTATATATGTTTGTGTCATAAGACTATGTAAGAAAATTTTGTGGTATAAGAGTTTTGGATTTGTGAGATATGAAGTAAATAGTGCTCGGATGTCTTTGAGCTAGGGATTTAAGCATCTACTAGAGCTTTTAAGATATTAGACAATCAAAAGCAAATTTATGGTTGATTCTTTTTTGTAGTGAAATTTAAGAATATTATCTATACTTTGGAGAAAATTTCATAGAAACTTAATAATTTGATCGAGAGTTATAGAATTCTAAAACTTAGAAAGAAATATATGGTTGCGGGTGAATAAAGTTTTGAAAGATTTTATAGAAATTTGAACCTTTTTGTACAAACCTATTTAAAAATAAAAAGATTTATCAATAAAAATTATCTTCTATGATAAAAATTATATTATTTGTTCTTTATATTAAGGACAAATCACTTTTTAGACTCTTGCCAATATTTTTTAAGTAAATTCTAAACAGCCAGGTATCCAATGTATTCCCAAATAGAAAATCACTCCACACGACACCATGCTTTCATCCTTTCAAATAAGCCTCTTAGTAGTTTAGTTTTTCATCTTTAGGCCCCAATCTCCTCTCAAGCTTTTATATTAAATATTTAGGTCTTATATAATTTAAATGCTATAATCAAAATCAAAAAAATCAAAAAAAATCAAAATAAAGTTTCTTATACTAACTCTTTTTAATTTAATCTATTAATTATTTTAACATACTTTTAGACTTATAAACATATTACATATTTTGATTAATTTTTACATATTGTAAGTAACTATAATATGACAAAAATAGAAAGGCCATGTTGGCGTAAGCATTTATCAAAGTTGAGAAGTGTAATTGGCTTCTTTGCTAATATAATGCTATTGACATGATCTTATGGATGACAGAGGTATTGAAGGCCAAGAAGATAACTACTATCTCCTCCCCCTCCCTGAGAATGTGCTTCTTCTAATAAGCACCAAATAAATATTTCATATCAAATGACATCAAATCAAATAGTTATATTATAATATAACATCGCTATTTTATATGGCTTAAGTAGAGATGCATGGAATATAAGATAGATCTTCATAGACTCCAATAGATGTAATTGATAAGCAATTAGATCGATCTATTTATAAATTAGAAATGGTCCAAGTTTATAATAATCCAGCTTGTCAAAAGGACAAATAGTCTTGATATTACGACAAAGTATCCATATCTTATCACCAATGTGGAATTGAGGTTGTTTCTTACAATAAACATCTGCATCAATCTTTTGTTATTCTTGAGCTTTTTTTAATTGTGCCTTCATTGTTGCATGTAGCTCTAACAATTAATTTGTCAAATCTTCTATCACAAGATTATCAGATTTTGAAAAATCAAAAATATCAAGTTGTGGATGATAATTGTAATTGACAAAAAAATATGTTTATTAAATAGAAGAATGTATAAAATTAGTGTAAGCAAACTTTACTAATGACAGAAGAGTTGTTCAATCATCTTGATGATAATTGATAATATATCTTAAATACTAGTATAAAATTTAATTTATTCATTCTATTTGTCTATCAATTTGAGGATGGAAGACTATAGATAGTTTTATGTCCACCTTCAATATCTTAAAAAAAGATTTTCCAAAATTTTAATACAACTTACATCCATCTTTCCGATATAAGATTCTTTGGCAATACATAATAGTAATAGATATTATTAAAGAAGAATTTAGCTATTTTTTTACATATGATAGATTTTATATATAGTATAAACTGTACCATCTTAATAAAATAATCTACAATCACGAATATAGAATCATATGAAATTAAAATTGATAGATCTATGATAAAATCTATAGAGACAAAAGACCATGGCTGTTTTGGTATAGGTAATGATTGAAAAAATCTATAAGATTGATGATGAGGAATTTTTTATATTAAACAAACACCACATAACTATACAAATTTTTTAATTATATTCTCGAATATATCAATTGATTTTTTGTTGTTTATTTTTATTTAAGTTATTCAATGACATCTATCAGATGAAGATATCACCCTTGTAGAACTATTTATGAGCATTGACACAAGTTTGGCAATCATCTTGGTTTGAAGTTTAGATAGTATATTCAAATGGATAATGAATTTGTACCTAATCAAGCCACCCAATTTTATTTGTGAAGGTTCTTGATTTTGTATCTTCAATAATTACTATCTTCTGTTATTCACAGTTATTTTGACAAATTGTCATAAGATATTATCTTCATTAGTGATAAAGACTTATAAAGATTGGACCACATGGACGTACTTATTGTAGAGTGACCTTGCTAAGATCATTCACGTCTTAGCATTGATTGTAGGTTGAATGATCTTTACTTTGGTATCATTGCAAACTTGATAAGACTCATTTAATGATGATTTATCTACCAATCAACAATGCTAAGGTATATTTTTGAAAATATATTTTCTTTAGAAGATACTTTCACAAAGGTTTGTAAGGATGGTCAATACATATATCAATTCTAGGGTGATTAGAAGGACTTCTAATCTGTTAAAAAACGTATTTGAAGATATATTTGTTATATATTTTTTTATTGATATTTGATTGGATATTTGATGTTGGTTTATGGTACTTGATTTGTTATATATGATGATTTTTATTTATACAATAAGTTAATTTTTAAAATTTTGATTAATCATTTAAGATTATTAATTTTTGAAAGATTAATCAACAAGATGAATAATATATATATATATATATATATATATATATATATATATATATATTTATAAGATATTTTATTTTAATTAAAATAAGCTAATTATATATTCTTTTTATAATATATATATATATATATATATATATATATATAAGATATTTTATTTTAATTAAAATAAGCTAATTATATATTTTTTTATATATATATATATATATATATATATATATATATATTATAATATGACATATTTATAAATAGTCATGACTACTTTTGATAGAATATAAATATTACTATAAGAATAGTTGAACTTGGTAGTAGAACAAGTGTCAGCATTTAATACTTATAATATTTATTTTTAATTTATTTAATAAAAAAAATTAAATTAAAAATTCTATATATATATATATATATATATCATTTTATGAAATAAAATCTAGTCTAGAATATATCAAATTTAATGCTATTCTTTTATACTATCTTAAGCCAAAATTATTTACTTCATTTCAATTTTTTGTTTATTATGGTACTTATTGAAATCAATTGTTTATTTTTTTAATTATTTTTAAATATAAATGTAGTAGCTTTATTTTTAATCTAATATTTTTAATATATTAGTATTATCTATTTTGTTATAGCAATTGAAAAAGTATTATACTAACCACAAAAGAATCAATTTTAATAAAATAACATTAGAATATACAAATAAAATTTGAGATTACTATGTACCACAGTTGCCACTTTTTGTTGCAATACTTATGTTGCAATACTTATGTTGCATTGACAAATGCTTGTCTTTATGTTTTTATAAGGAAACTTGCAGAAGATATGGATTTCCTTGAAATAAGTTTGAAAATTTTGAAATCATACATTCCACCGTTCTCTATTCTTTGCCTTGACTGCATTCTTTCAACTTCAATATTTAAAAAACTGTGAGCTATGTTATTAGCACTGATGCCTTGTACTGAATGCAGTCTTCAATCTATTGTGATGATCAAAACATGTCTTCTACAATGTGGATTTAAATTTCTTTTTATGGATTCGTCCATCCAAGCAGCTCACTTGTCATGCGTAGAAAGAATGTTTGAAAAGTATGACAGTTCAAATAATTAATGATGTACAATAGATTGTTGATACTTTAAATTTTGTGTGATTAGATAGTCATTCTATTCGATTCTTTTCAAATATCGATTTTTTTTAATTAAAAAAAGAGCACAATTTATAATTTATAACGATAAAAAAATCAGCTTCCAGAAGGTGCTCTGGATCTAAGCCGTGTTGTGGATGACACATAATTTTGATATATATATTACTTTAGTACCATGTTTACCACTATGAAGACATGTTTAGCAGTTGCTGCGTACTTTTCCCATAAATAATTACAATACAGTTCAAGTATAAGGAGGCAATTCTCATATCAAACACAAATACAGTAACCAAATGAATTCAAAATTACTCAACTTTCCAACTCACAAAACTTTATCAAAATCCACCCTTGAAACACCTGTGCTTTTTTATTTATTTAAAATATATCATTCGTAAGAATGTATGTTCACATAAACTAGAAAAGTTAACTAAATCATGGTAATTTTAAAGCTATGGTACAATATTGACCTTTATTGTCAGTATTTCTCCTTCTCTTCAATTCAACAGAAACCTACCCCCCTGAGAACACCACCCAGATCAGCCACGTGTTGCAACTGCCATCTGCCCCAAGACGCCGGGTTGTTTTGAACCTTTATCACTCACCGAACATTGCCCTTTTTTAATGGAAAGTGTCCAACATGTGGCACCACATTCTCTCCCTATGGTCAGACTGACATGAGGAATGATGCCCATGTGGTGGAAGATTCGTCCACGACTGGGTTACTACAAGTTAACTGCTTCGAAGCTTTGTGTTGACTGCAGAGTGATGCTTAGAATCCTCTCGAAGCCACCATCCATGCCACTTTGTTGAAAATCTGGTCCAAATCTGGGGAAGTCTATGACCTTGCAGCAGAGCTCTTCCAAATGGGATATGCTTTGGCAATGAGTTTTGAGTCTTACTTGTTGAGCTTTGATGTTGGACTGTAGAAGGTGGAAGATCATTATTGTCGAGGTCAATCACGTGGTTGCCTCGAGTGCAAAGACCGAGGTCAGGTATGGTAGCAACTTTTCCTGCTGATCTAACAAACCCCGTGCCTGAGAGTTATCTGCTCCAGTAGCTTGCATGTACACATCTGCGTAGGCTGCATCGAAATCTTTGCTATCGTTTCGCATGGCCTCTGAGGCGAAACGATTTGAGCGCTTCAGCCCCTCTGTCTGCGTCTACCATTTCTGAGTTCTGAAAACTGTTGATGTTATTCTAACCCAGTTTGGAAGCTTCACATCTTTACGTGTGAAGATGAGGTATGAACATGAGAGTGTAGCATCAGCTCCTCACAGCACAATTTGAACCTGGAGCTTCTTATTTCTGCTTCACAGCAAGCTGTACATTGCACACTTTCGAACATTCTCGGAAACTAGAAGTGACACAGAAAACCACAGCCAGATGAAACGTCTTCATGACTTAGTCTGGGGAAGACGTCTTTCACCATTTCAATGTCCAAATCCTTCGAGGCAGAGCTTGAAATTTCTCCCAAGTTCCATTTGCTGAAAACTCATTCCAGGAGAGAAAGGGGATTTGCGCCTAGTTAACTACCAGTGGCTAGACAAAGGCAAAGAAACTTGTCAGAACTAATAATAGGTACAAGCTTAAAACGCAGATACTGATGAATAGGATAAGCCAAGGACCCAGAGAGGGCTATACCTATGTGCATGGCACTGAGTGCACAGAAAACAATCTGCAAGAGTGTCAGAAACTCAGCTCCAATAATATAATGAAAATGCGACAATAAGACATGTAGATGGAATTGCAAAGTGAATCAGCGGCATACTGTGGAAAGGAAGCTGAAGCAGGCCTACAATCGAAGCGGAGGAGCGAATTAGCAAGGAGCACAGACTACAGGCGATGGAAACAGGGGACCTACAAAGGAACAATGCCCCAGAAGGGTGGTGAAACCGCATGCCGACACAACACCCAGAAAGGTCGTGGCTTTGGGCTGATGGCGTCCTCAGTGCCTCATGTCGGCACAGAGCACCCGCGGGGTCTTCGGATCCGATGAGTCGAGCATCCGCAAGCTGGATTCGCGAAGCTCGGAACCTTTCTCTTCTCTTCCACGATGATGAACCTGCCTGCGCTGCGCAACGCAACGAAACTTTCGAGGAGAACGGGGTCATGCACCAAACCCTATGGAATGAAGAGCATGAAACCCTAATTCTCACACTCATGATAAAATTGCACAAAAATAATGTTTTTTTCTTTTTAATAATATTTTAATGATAACTACTCTTCTACAATATATTTATATTTATATTTATAAAAACTTTGCAGATTGCAATTTGTAACCTTTAAATCTATGTTCCTTAATTCTAATAAAATAACTTGGTTATATTTACAAACACATGGAAACATTCTTAATTCTTGTCTTTATTCTTTTATTATTCACGTTTACCTCCGTAAGAATGGAATTTATCTTATTTTTTGATATACTGAATATATTTTTATAGAAATTTATATATTTAGTAGCTTCCAATTCAACTATCTTTTGACACATGAGTTTAATTTATCTCCTTCATTAGCAAATAATGCTTAGCCATTGCTTTTACATTTATTATATGTATTGTTTGCAAAAGATGTCACATTTTTAAAATATCTTTCACGAAATTAAACACTAAATCATTTTCATCACATTTTTTTTTGTATTCACATAGTATGTATTATTTTTTATTTTTTTTAACATTAATATTGATTCTCTGTTTGAATATTTTTATGTATTTCTAGATTACTTAAATTAGTTTCATTTACATGATACTTTATTATGAGGTGCTTAGTCGATGTGGATTATAATGCAATGATCAAAATTACGTGAAAATTCAAAAAAACTAGGCAAATCGAGCACTATGGATTTAGGTATAGCATGTGAAAAATGTGTAAAAAGTAAGAAATACAAGATGGTCTTGCTAAGAGGCTCTGGAAGGTCAGGTTAAGTTTCACTCCAATCATATGTCATGGTGAATTCTTTTCAAAATTCACATACTGCAGCAATCAAACGCCAACAATGGTACAGGGATACCTCTGCTCAAACATCAGACTGCAGTTTTTAGGTAGGAGCTCTAGAATGACGATTGACAAGCAACAGTGAAGCACCTCCAAAAATAGCATGTAGATAAACAATTATAAGCAGGAAATATGCTATTACAGCAGCTTGCATAGCATGATTCTTCCTGCTGAGCACATACTAAAGAAGCACTAAAACCTTGTCCACAACACACCGTCAAAAAGAGGAATAGCTCAAGACGTCCTGAACTTCCAATCAATGTCATCACAAGACACTTTTGAATTACGCCTCCAGTAGAAGTCCCAGCTAAGTCGGAGCACTTAACAGATGTATAATCACTAGCAAAGTCAATTATAGAGAGTGAAATGACTTACAAAATCGTATCCGAGCTTTCATTCTCTACCATTGACAAAGAATGGCTCCACCCTCTATTACGAGGGTCCAGCAAATCCGTCATACAAATAAAGACCTATTTTCTGTGACATGTGCCTCTTAAAATTAGGAGAGACCTTCCCTCAACCTGAGCATGTTTTCTTGGCAAATGAGTCTTCATGTTTACAAAGAAACATGGAATGCGCAAATGCTCCACCTCTATGACGCTGCAACGCGCTAGTTTAAGTAGTTTGCAGCGTGTAGTGAGGAGCATTACTCTACAAAAAGATTCACGAATAGCTTTATACAAGTTAGATCTGAACCGGATATCTCCAGAAATTAGATAAACATTTTCACTAATACTACACGAGACAGGAATACTATGGCTACAACGGCATCAAGCGTTTTTGCTTGAAGAACCATAAAAATGCTATGAAAACTAGGGCGCCACCAAGCCCAGAAATAATTAAAACCCACTTGAAGGCCTCAGGCTCGTCAAACAAAGACATTGGAACATTCATTCCAAACACGCCTGCCACCACACTGTAGATGGCCAAGACAAATGTTGCCGTTGTAAGCAAAAGCTCAAATTGAATCAGCTGATTCCGCACATTGTCCTGTTCAAATTGTACCCATCGCCCACAAAATTAGCGATGATGAGTAACATGTATGTTTTACTTCCAGAACCTATATGAAGTCGATTGTAAGATGGAGATTGGACAGAATAGGATACATCAGATAACTGTTTCTGATTTAATCTAGCTAAGTACTATCAATAAGACATAACTAATAAGATAAATTAGTATCAAAGGCTTCGCATCTGTTAAGTTCATCCCGCTTGACTCATTGAACCAACTGAACTGTACAGGAAAACGATAGAAAAAGCTAACAAAACTAATTTACTTTCGTACCGCATTTCTATCTTAATAACTCAAAGAAAAGGATCTAGTAAAGTTGTATTCACGTCGATTGAAATTAAAGTTGGTCAAATCTCAACTGAAACAATCAACCCTCTCGTACGCGAAGTGAACTTACCAGCTGAATATTAATGAAGTCCTCCGTGTCATCTATGTACTCCTTCAACTGCATGCATACAACTTGTGAACATCATTCTTTATGTTCATGATATGAATAGAAGATCTCTCTAAGCTCTGATTAAAATAAAAGAATGCGGAAAGTCCACCAACAGTCTGATCAGAAGATAATGAGAGAGACGCTAATAACATAGAAAGGAAAGATAGTTACCGAAGTTAACTTGTTAAGAGTTCCATCTATGACAACAAAGTATGCTTCCAAAAGCATCTCCAGCTCCTCTACTTCAGTTGTTCTTGAACTTGTCATACTATCCTGCCTCGACTTTTGACTAAAGGTCTTCTCTAGTCGTCTGTCCATGTAGGACGGATGTGTCGATCCAACTGGTGAACCAACAGGAGAAACAGGAGCCGACATTGAACACCCTGCTCCAATATTGTGTGAGCTCAAATGAGATCCAGGTTTTTGATCAAAAAAATCAAAGTCGGCCTGCTGCTCCTTCTTCTCCGTTAAATACATCTCTGCCATGTCACTGTCATCATCCATTAGTTGTTCGATTTCATCTCGCACCTGCACATGCATGCGAGTCATTCAGGAATAATCCACGCTTGTAAATGTCCAATTTGATACCCGAAAGCTGCTTCTGCAGATCACAAGATTCACAACTTGACGAATTCTAATACTGACACTTGAAATAGAAACTATCGAGACTTACCTTTTGCACACGCCTTGTTAGAGCTACAAGACGACTCTTTAACCGACGAACGTGCTCAAGATTAAGTGTGCTGATCCTGGTGGTTAATTCGTCAAGAACTGGATAGACCTCTTCCTCCAAATCTGCGGCCTGCATTCATATGAATGGAATATAAGTTAGATAATAGAGCAAACTTCGAAATACAGAGCCAAAAGTCGCTAAAATTGAAGCGGTTACACAGCTTATAAAAATAGATGAGCGGGTTAGTAACTAAATGTCGACCGTTACTGACCCAGTGATTCAACAAATCTAGACACAATAGTGGTTGTAAACTCTGTAACTAGCGCAAAGAATGGGTTTGAAAGTGTTTGTGAGGACACTAAAGGGTTCGGCAATAGATCACTGAAAGAAACTCTCATTCACGTGATCAGACAAAATCTAACAAATATTGAGACTAAACAAATAACAAAGTGACTAAAAATACTAGTGCACCTATACTACTGGAATAACTTGAAATGTTCAACAAAGATAATAGGGAAACTGTCATGAAGGCGAACACTCCAACAACTACTAGGATGCCCCCACATCATTTTGAAGCAGGTAACGAGAACGAATTCCACTACGCAGTACAAAGAGAATCCAGATTCTGCAGTATCATGATATTGAGTTTAATTTGTGATTACTGCCATTGTCTACAGAAAAAAGGGTAAAAGGTGGAGGTAAATTTAAAACTAGCATTGAGTTTAATGAATTGAAAAAGGAACGAGAACAACAGCCTCCCTCATTTGCCACGTTCTAGCTATGTCAGCAGCTATTAACAGAAGAATTCCTACCACCACTCGCAGCTTAATCAATCCAGGTTAACCAAATACAGCTGTAAGTATAAAATAGGATCCATTTCAAGTGGAAACGTTAGTGAGTCTTCCCAACGAATTACACAGGACTGACAATGATCTAAAACCTGTAGAATTAGATTGGTAGCGCAACCACAATACATACATGCATGGAATACACCAGGTGCGTTACGTGTACGCTTGAGCCGCATTTCAATCAAGATTGCAAAGATAAACTGAATATTGAGACCCAGCAAACTGAAGTCAACTATGATGGTGGCTAATTGGTGTTGTTGGAGACGTAGGCCTCGAAATGCAGAAATTATAGGTGGTTGAGGAGGTCTAGCGCACCTGCGTATCCAAATACGTGCAAGCAGCCTCAAGTCCGACTTCAAGCGCCCGAAATTCGAAGGGGAGATCATCAGCGGAAGAGCCACTAAACATATCCCCGTCATGCAGCGTATGTTTCCGCTCATCGGGACTCATGAGCTGCGTCTCAAAATCGTTGCCATTCCCAGCGACCGAGGAATCAGCAGGGGAAGGCCTCCATTTGAAGCTGGCAATATCAGACTGTTTCTTCATTAGCAGCCGTCTCTGCAGCTCGTTCACATACTGTAGCACGTAATTATCAATAGAATTAAGCAGAAGCACTTCGTCGGCAGTGATGATGCATCGAATCTGTTCCAAGTTGACCACGATAGCACGCTCACGCCCAAGGATTGTGCTCGGGTACACAAAAAGCGGATCGAGAAGACGCAAGTCTCGTGCAGGAAGATCACAACGTCGCATTAACGAGGCCTTGTCTACTTCTAAAATTTGAGTATTTCCTGAAGGATCAATTCGGATCCAGGACCGCACTCCATGGCCGCGCTTCTTCACCGGTGCCCCTTCCATACCTTGAAACAGCGGCCGCTTAAACAGATCCGACTTCTTAGATAAGGACTCCAACGGGCCAGCTGCACCCGGCGGCCGAGGCGGCAACAGCCTAGTTTTGAGATCTGCCATTCTGATATTCAACAAAAATTATCTCCCGCAACCAAACACTCTAAACCAAGTCCATTGAAAGACGAAGCAACCGCTACTCTCCACTCCGCTACCTCAACACCCCTGTCAGATTCAACTGCCTCGAAAGAATTGCGGCGGATAACTCTACCAAAACGCAACACCGCAACGAATACTCCCTCAAAATTCAGCACCGAGTACACCAGATCTTGAGCAATCACAAAATCCAAAGAGCGAATATCCACCCCGATACTCACGCAAGATTAAAATCACAGACCAAAAACTCCCCGAGCTCCCGTCGCGCCTCTCTCCTCCGCCGCCTCTCGTTACTACAGTCCCAATGCACAATTCCGATGACACCTCACACCCTAAGAGATCGACTTCAGCAACACCTTCCGCCTCTCCACATCCTTAGTGTCCAAATTACGCTTTGCACGAGAGCTACAATTCATCGATAAACCTACACGATTTCTGCAACCGATAGCTACGCCTCGACGCGACGGTCGCAAATTACCACCGGCAAGAGCCATGACCGCACCATCGCGCCAACGCTCCGATCGCCATGCAGATTTCCGCTGCGTGAATTCCCCCTAGCCTTGAATTGCACCGAACTCTTTCCGAATCCGATGCCTCCTTATTCTCCACCAAAGTCCAAACCCCCTGCGACGCAAACCAACAGTAGCGATGCAGCCCTAATCGAATGCGCGCGCAAGGCCCAAGGTTAGACACAAGAGCTCCACGACTTAATTGTTTCCGAGGAGAGCACCGAGGCAAGAGCCGAGCGCACACGACGTCCGAGGGAGCGAAGGGCGGAGGGGGCGGAGGACGAGGACGAGAGGCACACGCCTGCCAGTTCCTATGCCAAGCGCTGCTGCAGTGCTGCTCCCCTGTGGGCATGGGACCTGCCGACGTGACCTCCCTCGAACCCCGCGCCTTTCTTGCTCCTCCCACGACCTGTCGCCATTTCCACCTCCCCCCGTCCTTTTAGAAAATGCATATATATCCCCTCCCGATTCCCTTTAGATTCCGTCGATGAAACCCCCCCCTCGGGCTTGTCCGCTGCGGAGTTCGTCACCTGATCCACCGCCGAACATCCCCCTGTTGACATTGCACGGGTGTTCATGGATGGATGATACAGATGGATGAATAATCGACTGCCATTGGGACGGGTGCTCTGTCGGGTTCAGGACGGCGGGTGTATTTTACATCACGTTGAAGAAATTCAGTGGCGGTCATGGGTACTCTTTCTTTGCTCAATTGCACATGTTTTCTCTTGTCGTGAAGAGTAGAATTGAGTCGCCATCCTTGCGACAGAGTAAGAGTTTTATTCAACTCTAAAATCTGATGATAATATATCGTTTTAAGGTGCCTGATAACGTCATGTGTAATCAATACTAACATGGATGGATTAAAAAAAATGTGCATTTCTAAAGTTGATAAAAACACAAGTTGGTTAATGCACGACATATTTGATTCTAATGATCATTTGGATTTTTAGTGAGTATTTTCTTTACAGTATTTGTGCATTAATTTACTACTAATTGTTAAAAACACAAATATCCTAATTCTATAGGAAAATGTTTTTTTTTGTTTGCAAAAGACATGCATGTTCATTACCTAAATGGTCCAAAATCAATGAAAATTATTGTATAATAAAAATGGTACACCTTGTAAAGTAGAAAATATAAAAATGAATATTTTAAAATCAAATATCATCTGTATTATTAAATTAAATAACTAGTTTTAATTAAATAAATAATTTATGGTTGAGAATAATCTTATATTCAACTTTAATATATAAATAAATATTTATTTATTTATTTGTAATCCAATCCAAACAAGATTTTATAGTTTGCAAAATAATCGTTTTAAATTTGAATTTAATAAATATATTTTAAAAACAGAATTATTATCTTTTTATAGTTTTGTTTTTATAATAAAAAACAAGTTTTTAAATTAAACAGTGATAAACATCCATCAATGGCCCAGCTAGAAAAAAAAATTGGATCATTTCTTGCTAATTATTAAAACTCGGCAGCTTTTTTTTTTCAGCTTGATTTGCTCTTTGCTTTGTGGAAGGAAAAGAGCCAGCCCAGCAAGGAAACAAATTTTCCTCGCTGAGCGCAGCGCTTCAAAGCGCTTTACTGATAAGCCTTCTTATTTTATCAATAAAGAAGTAAATATGGGTGATAAGCCAGCCCTCTTATTTTATCATACAAAATTGTGTGTTTATTTTTATTTACATTATCTGTATTTTTTCTTGAAATCTAAAGAACTATTCTTTAATAAAGATGACACAAATTATAGATTATACAGAATCCATATGAAATTTATTAAACTTAGAAGGTTAATTAAAATTGTATCCAAGTAGAAAATAAATCCAGTTTAATAAATATTTAGTATATTGAAAGAGTATTCTATCTTTTTCAATGATTCAAGTTTTCGAGGGAAGATTAAAAGCATCTTGTTATAAATTGGTTTATATGATCTTTTTGCAAAATATGAATGTGGCTAAGTTACATAACTACATTGAGTGTGTCTGATGATGTAATTTTGTTGTTTATTTATTTTACTTTTTTGAATTTACAAAGCAAAATAGTATTAATTAGTATATAATACACAAATTTTAAGGACATATTTTCATTTAACACATCTAGGGTTCTCATTTTTATAAGTATTAGGTTTTATATTTATATACATACACACATATAAGAATTTATCATATTTCAGAATATGTTGCATTTTTTTGGATGATTAGTTTACAATTTTTATTGATTACGTGTATACAAGTCATGCAAAGTAAACTACTGCTGTATAATATTGATTCTATGAAAGACTGGTAAGTCTTGAGCTTCATAGATTTCTTATGCCACAATATCAGGTACAATAATACCAAACCACTAACATTGTTTTTCAATTCATTTTTCAGCTAGCTTGAGACTAATGACAACAGTTTCATTCATATTCAAGATTCATTGGGTGATACTTTTATTCTACCCGACCTTATTCACTGTGATGGTGTCATCATGCCATAGTTTTTATTGTTTGAGATTATTTTTATACTACCTACACCATAAAATATTAAATCAATAATTCATCTTCAATAGAAGCTTTTTATTTCTAGAGCAAGTTTCATCATTTTTTTTTTCTTGTAAGAAGAACTTTTTAACTTCTTGTAAATATGTACATCTTCATATGGTAAATCTTGAATACTGAATGCATCAATTTTTTAACCTTGAAATAAGACAGGCTTTTTCTTCTTTTCTTCTTTTCTTTTCTGCATATGAATATAAATTGAAATATTTTTCACGCTCTTAAATTACTAACATGTGTGTATCCATAAGTACACCTCTACAGATTTGAGACCTCCCAAAAGTATCAATTTAAAGCTTATTACATAACAAGTTCAATTCTCAAGATTCAAGATCGATTATTCACACTTCAAAATAACGAGACATATTTATTTCCTTGATTTATTTACCAATTACTGCAAACAAGAGTCTTGCTTCATCAGACAACTTCAATAAGTAGGAAGAGTTTTTTCATGGCCATGGATGCTTGCACAGAGCGAAAAGGACATAAACCACCCAGATCTTATCACAAAACAAACAAACAAACAAACTAAACAAGTATCAAATGCCATTTAAAAGCCTGCAAAGTGCAAGAGAAAAGTTCATTGACGGCGTTTGGTATGCTATTCACTCAAATAAAGTCATTTCTCCTAGTGGGTTATAATAGATATGTGTATATACTCAGATACTTACTATTTTTAGAAACAAAACTCCATTGGTTACCGATTCAAAAAGACACCTGCAACTACTTAAAACGGCTGGAAGAAGAATTGCCACGCTGGCACCCTTGTTGGATTTCATATTATTCATGGTCCCGCATTCCATCTAAATTTGCGTGCATAGAAATCACACGTGGTCCCCTCTTGATCACTCAAGGGCTAAATTAGGAGCTCCTCTATATCTGGAGGCTCGTTCTCAGCCTCACTTGATGGGAACGGTGGTGGGTAAGATTGCTCGTTTTAGCACAGTGTCTCGTGGGGTACCCATGGCCGAGGCTCATGATTCAGGCATGTCTTTTCATGCCCAGTTCCACTGGATGGATGTACATTTGGATGAAAGTTTATATGCTTCCCTAAACTTAGCTCCATCAAAAGCTCGGTGACTTTCTCGCCAACTTGCCACGTCAACACCAGGATGGAGATTGCTGTTCATGGAAATAGGATGCTTAAGTGATTGTATTGAATCTCTTATAGGATTTGTGGCTGGCCCACACAAGGGCCTGAAATCATATTAAAATGTTCAGTACAGTAACTTAACTGCTGGTGTGGTGTTCATTCCAATGAATACGAGGCTTATTTGTTTTCATTTTTAAGGTAGGTACAAAATGTGAAGGGCCTGAAATCATATTGAAATGTTCATTATAGTAACTTAACTGCTGGTGTGGTGTTCATTCCAATGAATACAAGGTTTATTTGTTTTCATTCTTAAGGTAGGTATTATGGTTTATCATTTTACTTATTCTACCAATATTGCCTAGAATAAACCTGTAAAGGAGGATTCAAACATAGGGAAAGACTAAACGCATGAGATACATTGCTAGGGTCACACAATTAATTGCTTCCAAACATCAGAGTCTAATGCACACGTAAATGCTTTAAAACAATGCCGTCCACTTTATCGGTTCTACTATTCTGCAACTAAGAATAAACTTTGTGACACAATCTTCCATAAATTCTCCTACTGTAATCTGCTGTCTTTCTCCAATCTCATAACAATAACTAGCATTGTTGTACTGTCTTAATAGACTGCTTACATCCGCTTTATTCTCCAATCGCTTGAAATAACTTCTCACCAAGAACGTCTTTTGAAACAAATCATCTCTCTAATATTTTCTTTCACCGTTCAACTGTCACAATCAATATGGCATAACATTCCCACTCACAATCAAATTGTATCGACATATCCAATCTTCGATTGCCAATTCGCCACACTGAACTCAAACATCAATCAATTATAATTTCTTACTCATCTATATATATTGAATTGAATTTTCTATTTTATTACTATATTTCACAATTGACATCGTTCAATCAATTAAAATGTAATCCGGATTCTTTACTACAGTTTAATACAAAAGAAAACAAAAACAAGAGGTAGCACCCAGCTTACTCCGGCTCAAGACTATCACAGTCTCGCCCCGACTCTTCCATATCCAATCAATTTATACTTATCCCAATGATATTAACTGCTATACAACCAATGATATTAACTGCTACACAACTAATGATAATTATTTTTTCTAACTACCTCATCCATTCTGTCTTTTAAATTGTCCATTCATCGATTTATTGGCTATTCTTAACTCTACAACTATGTATCATAAAACAAAAAAATCCTATCCATTTTATAGATACAAAATGTGAAAGGCCTGAAATCATATTAAAATATTTAGTATAATAACTTAATTGCTAGTGTGGTGTTCATTCTAATAAATATGAGACTTATTTGTTTTTATTCTTAAGATAGGTACAAAATGTGTAGACCTTGATATTTATACATATTGCATTATATGGTGGTTGAATTTTCAAGTGAATGAAGAGGAACATAGTGGATGAGAAACTATTAACATTGTTTTGGATTTTTTTAATCAACAGTTTTTAAATAGAACTAGAGTGTTGAAGTTTGAATGACCAAGTAGACCTTTGCTAAGTGTACTAATTGCTTGTTTTTATTTTTTGTATTTATTTTGTTTTATGTTTTGTTAATTTACGTTGTCGGGATAGAGAGAATCTGCCTCAAGAAAGCGCTGGGCTTTTGGCTGCCACTAATTACTCAAGCAAGATTCAAGTATAATAAAACCCCCAAGTTTATAAAAAAGAGATCTTCATAGAGCTATTACATCCAATACATAAGCCTAATTTCTTCAAACCACTCAAAACATAACAAAATACTCTAAACCCTCATTCCCCCGTAGGAAGGGAATTTTTCCCAAACTTCAATAATCCATAAGTTTTAATCCAACCGTCCAAATCTACTTCAAAATTACATGAAATATTGATGTATTTTTCACAACTACCACCACAAATTTCAACTGTTGATTCATTATCGATCTTTAGATATCGCCAAAATCCTAGCAGTAGCTTTAAACCCTTGTTTACAAACACCCGTGTACTAAATTCTTCATATCTCACAATCTAAAAGTCCAAATGCTATGAAACTTTGATGTATAGCTTTTTAGCACAATAATACACCTTTTTGGAAATTTTGAGATAAAAATTCGTCCAAAAACTTAAGATATGGCAAACCTCATCACTATCAACAAAACGGTCTACTTACTGCCTTGGAATTCAATCTACTGTCTTTGACTCCCAATAATCCTTCTTCAGAACTCCAAATGTAGTAATTCTTCCACATCAGGTGTAGAGCTTGAAATCCCTTCTCTAGCCGCACCTCTCGATCTCCAAAAGCTTTCATAAAAATCCTCTAATCCTCAAAAGAGTGACAGTATGTCTCATATTGACACCTTATCTTCAAATGGCTATAACTTCTTTATTCTGACTCCAAATCCTCTAATTTTTGTACACAAATTGTACCCAAACTCCTAAACTTTACAACCCTAGCTTTTGATTTCTTAATGGCATCCTTGAAGTCGCCAAAACCCTTGTTAAGGTCACGGGCCGCCTCCTCAAAGTCCATTGGGCATGGTATTCGACCAATAGGGATGAAGTTTTCCATTCCTTGCCTTCATCCGACCATGCCTTCATTTCATCCCTCCCAATTAGCCTCCTACTAGCTTATATTTTCATCCTTAGGCTCCCACCTTCTCTCAAGGCTTCATACTAATCATTTAGATCTTATAATTTTTAAATACCATAATCAAAACAAGTAAAAATAAAATAAAGTTTCTTCTATCAATTCCTTTAATTTATTTTACTAACCATTCTAACACATATCTAAATTTATAAACATATTATGATTTTTGAGTGGATTTTACATATTGTAAGCAATTTTAGTATGACAACGTAGCCTTTAATAGTTGTATAATGTTACAATTGATGTATTCTAAGCATTGTGCAGCAATTTCTTGAATTTTGAATCTAAATTATGCATCATATTTTATCATAAATTAATATTATTGGCATATTATGTGCATGTAAAATATCTCAATATATATACATACATACACATATACATACATATATACACATCAAAATAAAATATCTTCAAGAATCAATTTTTAAAAAATTAATATACTTTTATTATTATTTGAAATGTAAGCTTGAATACTTTGTGACATGTACTTCAAAGATTTTTTCAAAGTAAAAGAATTTTAATCCAATTTTATTTCAAAATTATTACAATACTTAGTAACTCACACAAAATAATTTAATATTGATATTTAAATATAATGTACATACAATTTCAACATGAATTTATATGTATAATGTGATTTTGATATTATAATCCATTGAATTAATATTACAAATATAAGATTTATTTCAATAATTATCTAATTAATATAAATAAATAGAAATAGATAAAAGTAGATTAATTTGATAATATCTTCTAAAAAAGCTTTTTAGAAGCTTCATAGATGTAAATTCACCTTTATACATATTTATAGGTGATTGGTAGATTAGAAACTTGGCCAACAAGCTAGCCATGTATTGCACATGTTGATAGCTTGTGGAATAAATTAAATACGTAGTGCACATATAAGAAACTTGTCTTGCAAGTTTGACATGTGTCTTACAAATTAGACATGTATTAGAGGTCCTATAGAACGTTGCCATGCAGCTCTTAGATTGATAGTATATATAGAGACAAGAGTGAAGCCTTCTTCATTCTTGTCAATTCTTTTCTTGCTTCTAGTCTAGTTCAAGACTCATTATATTTTCTAATCTTTGGTAATAGCCATTCTAGTTTCTATTTTAATACATATATTTTCTTATTTCAATTTTGTCACTTTTCTTTGATATAGATTTCACTAGTTTATATATCTTTTTTCAGTCTATGTCCTTGACAGATTAATAAGAATAAAGATACAATATCAAAGCTTTGTCTTTTCTTGACTAAGAGTGGATTACCACTTTTTCTTGATGAAACATAAGCATATTAGAAATTTAGCATATTCACTCTTCTCTCTATTTATACTACCTATCTAAGAACTATATGGCGGTATTCTATAGTATCTCATACACATGTCTAATCTGCAAGACATGTGTCAAACTTGCACGACAAGTTTCCCACATGTGCGCCATGTACTTAGCTTATTCTACAAGCTACCAACATGTACGACATATGGTTAACTTGTTCCACAAACTACCAACATGTGCGCCATGTGGCTAGCTTGTTGACCAAGTTTCTAACCTACCAATCATCTATAGACATGTATAAAGATGATTCTATGTTTATGAAGCTTCTAAGAAGCTTTTCTATCCAATATTATCGAATCAACTTATTTTACCTACTTCTATTGATCAATATTAATTGGATAATTACTAGAATAAATCTTATGTCTATGACATTATCTCCTTTTCTAGAGACGAGTTCTATGAGGAGCGGTGATTACATATTAAGGAAGTCCAAGATACGTCAAATTGTGCTTGCCACATACTCTGATCTTTGTTTCTATTGAAGGTAGTTGATAGGTCTTTTTAGCCATCAATAATGTCCTATACTAGGGTGAGAGGACCACCCTGTTATTTGATCATTGTTGAGGCCTTCATAACTCCCTTCAAAGAAAATATTAGGAACATCATCAAGAATAATTCCTACCTCTAAAAATATCACCAAACATCGGGAGTCTCTTCCAAGGTCGTATTATCAAACATGTTGTATTTCACCATCAACTCAAGGAAAGACATGTCGTTCTTGAGGGTTTTATCTCTATTCTATGATCTTTATGATAGTCGTAATATTTCCTCTAATAAATCAGCAAATGTGGCTCTTGAGATGAATTTGCTGGTTGTTGATCCTCTATCTCTTTAACATAAAAAAATCCAAAGAAATAACAAACAATGGTAAAAGATAGGATGAAACCTCTATAGAACCTGCTTTGCTTTATAGTAAAGATTTTCTTGATTTTTTATCTTGGTTTTGGCGGATGTTGTCAATGAAATGCATTGACTTTTATTGATGCATTTGCTAGATTTTTGAATGGCTCCCATGTGCATTCACTAATATCATATCCACGCCAATGCACAAGATATTCCAGTTGATTTCGGCGTCACCTTGAATCTAAAATCTCTTCAATCTCGAATTCTTCATTGTTGTCCACTTCTATAGGGGGCAATGGTATTTGTCTTCTTCCTTGTATATCCACTATCTTGTATGGCTCGAGTAGTGACACGTGGAATATAAGATGGATCTTCATGAACTCTGATAGGTGTAATCCATATGCAAGTGGATTGATTTGTTTAGAAATAAGAAAAGGTCCAAGCCTATAATAGTCCAACTTATCACAAGAACGAGTAGTCTTGATATTGCGACTAGATAACCATACCTTGTCCCCCACATTGAATTGTGGTTGTTACTTGCAATATGCATCTCCATTTATTTTTTGTCGTTCTTGAGCTTCTTTTAATTGCACCTTCATTATTGTATGTAGATTTGACAAACGATATTGTTGCTGGATTATCAATTTTTGAAAAGTCAAAAGCATCAAGTTATCGATAGTAATCATAATTGGCAAAGAAAAGTGTTTGTTGCATAGAAGAATGTATGATATTATTATAAGCAAACTCTGCTAATAGCAAAAGAGCTGTCCAATCATCTTATTGGTAGTTGATGGTACACCTTAAATATTGCTTCAAGACTTGGTTCACGCGCTGTCGTATGTCGTGAAGTCTTGCTTGAAAATGCTCCGAGCACCTGGCTGTGGAAGATAAAAGGGAAATACGAAACAATAATTAAACAGTCTCTAATCAATCTCTAATCAATCTCTAATCAATCTCTAAATAGTCCTTAATCATATCTTAATTAAATCCTAGTCAACCTTGATCAAATTCAAAAAAATCCTAAAAAAAATCCTACTAAACCCTAATCAACCCTAATAAACCCTAAAACAAATCCTAACTAACTTTAGTCAAATCCTAACCAAACCCTAAGGAAATCCTAAGGCAGTTTTAGAACCTCAACCACTATCAAATAAACCATTGATTTTGATTGAAATTTTGCACACATCTTATTAATCAAGTTGAAAACAAGCATATTAAGTTTGAAGAAGATCTAACTTCACAAAAAGAAGAAAAATCCATAAATTTGCATGGGTAACAGTCGGCCTCCTTCTCCAATCTTGATGCCAATATTCCAATATCAAAATCTCCCTTTCACACCGTTTAATTGCTTTTAAATTTTCTATATACATAGAAAAACAAGTCTACTATCTACATACACAAATTTCACTCCAATCCAATTGGCAGATTGCTCAAGATCTCAAAAATCCTAACTAACCCTCAAAACTTAATTTCTGAGACCTTGATCCACTTAAACCTCAATTACGTACAATTAAACTATTAGATTCAGCTCAAATTTATAGCACACATTAATAACAATAATATCCAAAAATCCACAAATTTTCAGCTGTAGATCACCTACAATACTTCTGAAATTGTCTAAAACATTAACCCTATTTTATTTCACAAAATCTCAAGTTGCCAAAAATAATCCTAACTTTGCAAAGCTATTACAAAGTCATTTCTTATCCAAATCACTTGAAATCAACTCTTATGCAAAATCTCTTAAGTCTTCTTTCTAATTCCATCTTTTGATTTGCCAAAAGACTCTTGATTTGTCCTAGGCAGCCGTTTTAATAGCCAAAGGTCTGATTTTGACTCTGTCCTACAAACGGCCAACCCTTGGTTATCAATCTAACCTATCCTAGGGATTTTATAGCCCAACCTTATCCTCAACTTAACCCTAATATCAATCATGCTAGTGATTTATCCTTTTTATTATATTTTTACTATTTTATGGCCTTTCCAAGGCAGTAAAAGAATTACTATATAGAAGAATGTATGATATTATTATAAGCAAACTCTGCCAATAGCAAAAGAGCTGTCCAATCATCTTGTTAGTAGTTGATGGTACACCTTAAATATTGCTCCAAGACTTGGTTCACGCGCTTTGTTTATCTGCCACTTTGAGGATGAAAAGCTGAAGATAGCTTTATGTCCACTTTTAAGATCTTGAAAAGGATTCTCCAAAATCTTGACACAAATTGAGTTCCCCTATCTGATATAATATCCTTAGGTAATCCATAATAGCGATAGATATTATCGATGAAAAGCTTAGTTATTTCTTCACCTATGATAGCTTTTGTGCATGGCACAAAATGTGCCATCTTGGTGAACCGATCTACTATCACAAATATAGAGTCATAAGATCTTGAGCTTAGAAGATCTGTGATGAAATCCATAGAAATAGAAGACCATGATTGTTTTGGAATAGGTAATGGCTAAAGAAGTCTAAAAGGTCGATGATGAGGAGTCTTTGATCCTTATATATCCACTATCTTGTATGGCTCAAGTAATATTACGTAAAATATAAGATGCCTCTTTATAGATTTTAATAGGCATAATCATTAAGCAACTGGATTGATTTGTCTACAAATCAAAAAAGATCTAATCTTATTATAATCTAGCTCGTGACAAGGATAAATAGTCTTAATATTATGACAAAATATCCATATTTTATCGCCCACGTGGAATTGAGGTTATTTCTTGCAATAAATATTTGCATTGATTTTTTATCATTCTTGAGCTTTCTTTAATTGTGCCTTTATTGTTGCATGTAGCTCTGACAATTGATTCATCAAATCTTTTGTCGTGAAATAATCAGCTTTTGAAAAGTCAAAAGTATCTAATCGTGGATGATAACCATAATTTACAAAGAATAAAGTTTGTTGAATAGACAAATATACCAAATTAGTATAAGAAAACTCTGCCAATGGCAAAAGAATTATCCAATCATCTTGATGATAATTGATAGTGCATCTCAAATATTACTCCAAAAACTTGATTTACTCGTTCCATTTGTCCATCAATTTTAAGGTGGAAAGCAAAAAATAGTTTTATATCCACCTTCAATATTTTGAAAAATATCTTCCAAAATCTTGATATAAATTATATTCCTCTATTTTATATAATATCCCTTGGTAATCCATGATATCATTAAATATTATCAAGAAAGAGTTTAGTTGTTTCTTCACCTGTAATAGATTTTGTATATGATATAAAATGTGCCATCTTAGTAAAACGATCTACAATCATGAATATAGAGTCATATGAATTTGACTTTGGAAGATCCATGATAAAACCTATAGAAACATAAGACAAAGGTTGGTCTGATATAAGTAATGATTTGAAAAATCCATAAGATTGGTGACGAGGAGTTTTTGATCTTGAACAAATATCACATGATTGTACAAACTTTTTAACAGCCTTTCACATTTGAGGCCACCAAAAATCTCTTGATATTAGTTCTAAAGTCTTATTATATCCAAAATATCTTATTGCAGAGAGGTTGTCACGAGCTTCCGGAGCACGTAGTCATGTTGTGTCTTTTAAAATGTATAAATTGCCTTTGAAATAGAATAGACCATTCTTAAAGTCAAACTTGGAAGTATTATAAGACTTAGATAAATTATCCTTAATCTCATGGACAAGAAGATCTGAAGACATACTTAATTTGATTTGCTTGACAAAAGTTGAATCAATAGTCAATGTTGATTTCATTGCTCAAAGATGAAATTGCTCTGGCTTTAAGAGGGTCATTTTTTGTTGATCAAAAGTCAAATTTCCTTCTTTTGGTACAAGATAAGAACGTCTAGAAAGGGCATTGGACAAATCTTATTATTTTCTTGGCCGATAGGTAATAATAAACTCAAATCTTGACAATGATAATTCAACACACGTGTTGACATAAAATACTTGAGGTTCTTGTGATCCGTATATATGATGTTGTATTGTGGTTTGGCTATCATGTAAAAAAATTATACATGTATATTTATTATATAATTTATTCTATAATTAAATGAAAGCAATAATAATGGATTTTATTGATTGCAAGATGTGGTTAAGTTATTAGTTTAAAAGGGATCCATTAAAAGGGCTGTTATTGAGGTTTATACAACTTTATTTTTCTTTTAGTAGTGACTTTTGAAGTTGATTTTATATTGATAATAATTTTTATATATCTTAAGTCATCTTTGTTAGACATTGGTGATTCTTATAATCTTGTTTACTTCTTTTATTTGGTGTTTAGAACACATATTATGTAAATCTTATAAGAAAAAGAACTAGTAAGGGATTTTTATTGTAAAAGGGGATAGTTACTCCATCTATGTGAATGAATGGAGATGGATGAGAAGAGTCCTTATTCCTATTGGCCAAAAATCATGCCCAATGAGCTTCAAGGAAGTTGCCCGAGGATTTATTAAGAATTAGAATTTTTTTTCAAAGGGAATCAAAGATTAGAAGCTATAATCAGTAAGTTTGGGTTTTTGGATATGGTTTTGGTACAAATCTTGCATGATTTGGATTTTTTATGAAAAAGATATAGGCGCTAAAAGCTAGGGTGTCAAAATTGTATCTACTATTATTATTTTCGATATGACTCATGCACACAGAGAGGAACAGAAGATTGGTGATTGGGATTAGAAAGAGCACTTTTTTGGCTATACTTTTCATGGTGGTTTGATGAAATCTAAGGTGAGATAAAGGAGATATTGAGAGTTGAAATTAGTGCTTGTAAGTTGAGGATAGTAAGTGACCTTACTTACTTAGTCATTATATTTTGAACTATATCTTAGGCAATTTGATAGATTTTTGGCTAAAATTTTTTAAGAGTATATATGTTTAATGTTACAAGACTGTGTATAAAATTTTTGTGGTATTAGAATTTTGGATTTGTGAGATATAAGGAAAATAGTGCTCCAGTATTTCTGAGCTAAGGTTTTTAGCACTTGCTAGGATTTTTCAGATAGCTGACGATTAAAAGTAAATTTATGGTTAATTTTTTTTTGTGATAAATCTTAAGAATATTATCTATACTTTGAAGAAAATTTTATAAAAATTAAATAGATGGATCAAGACTTATTGGATTCTAAATATCAGAAAGAAATAAGTCCTTGTGGGTGAATAAAGTTTCGAAGAGTTTTTGTGGAAATTTGAACCTTTTTTATATAAATCTACTTATATACAAGAGGGTTTATCTATATAACTTCTATTTTATAATATTATTATTTTATTTGTTCTTTTTATCAAGAATAAATTACTTATTAGAATTTAGCCTATAAATTTTAAATAAACTCTCCACATTCAGGTATTCAATGTATTCCTAGATAGAAGTTTATGACATCTGACAATAATGACCGAATTAGAAGTACCTTCCAAATAGTGATGCCGTTCTTAAAAAAAATCTATAATTATAAAAAGTTCTTTATCATGGATTTTGTAGTTGATTTCAGCAAGTGAAAATTTCTTGGTAAGAAAAGCTATTTGATGGAATTGGTCATTTGCTCCCATTTATGGCAATATCGCCCCTAAAGCAAAGTCTGATGTCTTTGTTTTCATAAAAAATGCCTTAAAAAAGTTAATGTAATACAAGATTGGTGCAGAAGTTAAAATTTGTCTTCAAAGCCTCAAATAATGCTTTTGCTTCTTTGCTCCACTCGAGTTTGTCTTTATAAGTTAAATGTGTAAATAAAGCTACAACTTGTAAAAAATTCTTGATAAAGATTTGATAGTAATTGGAAAATTTCAAAAAGCATTGTATATCTTATATTACTTTTAGAATCTTCCAATCTATGATTGTCTAGACTTTCTTTAGATCCATTTTGAGACCATCATTTGAAATGATGTATCTTAAGAAGTCAACTTGAGTAGTGTAAAATACACACTTTTTCATCTTGGCATATAACCTTGCATCTCTAAGCTTTTGTAATACACAACAAACATGAAATTTATGTTCTTCTATATTCTTAGAGTAGATCAGAATGTCGTCTAAATAACAGATAATAAAATCATCAAGAAACTCACAAAATACATCATTCATAAGATGTCAAAAAGCAGTTGATATATTTGTAAGTCCAAAAGACATGACATTATAATCAAAATATCCATATCTTGTTTGAAATGCAGTCTTCCATTCATCACCTTCTTTGATGCGTATTAAGTTGTATACTCCATTTAGATCTATTTTTGTATAGATCTTATCTTGATTCAGTTGATCAAGAAGTCTAGATATCAGAGGCAGAGGATATCTATTCTTGATGGTAATCTTGTTGAGTCCTTGATAATCTACACACATTTGTAGTGATCCATCTTTCTTCTTTACAAACAAGATAGGAGCTCCTGTTAGAGATTTTGAATGGCGTATGAAATTCTTAGCCAAGTTCTCATCAATGTTTTTCTTGAGTTCAACCGATTCATTCAAGGATAGGTTGTAGATCGGTGCAAATAGAGCCTGAGTTCTTTCTTTGAGATCAATTGAGCAATCATATGGATGATGCCCCAGAAGAATGTCTACATTTTTTTTCTTAAAAATATCTTGATAATCTTGATATTAGCTTGGAATGCCACTTAAAGTCCTTCCACCATCAGAAATGGGAATAGCATAGATAATAAAAAATGATCTTTTTTTTGATTTATTGATAAAAACTTTTATATTTATAATTATGGATTTTACTATATTAGGATTATAATTTGTTATTTGATTTAGAAGACTCTTATTAATGCTTTAAAAAAAATCAAGTCTACAAAAAATCCAATCTATTTAAAATTATACTTTTCTAGCCATGATAAACTTAAAATGATTGGATAAGAAGGAGATTTAATTATATTAAAGATTACAAAATTATTATAACTATCTACTATTATATTTATAAGAAAGATTTCATGAGTAATATCTTCAAAAGATAACGGGCCACCATCTATGACTTCTACATGTACGGGTTTAGTTTTTTGTACAAAAAATATTCTACGACTTTTAACAAATTCTTTATCTAAAAAACATGCTGAGGCTCTTGAATCTAATAAGACAAAGGCTTTGTGATTTTTAGGTTCCAAATAGACATCTCTTATAAAATAAGGAGAGGATTTTGAGGAGAAGATGGGACCTTTATTAAGAATTGTACAAGATTCTACCTACACGGTCCCTATTGTAGTGGGACAAATTCGTTTTCTAACATATTATCTTCTTTGACAACCGTACTCCTCATCTTGTAGTTATGTCATTTCTTTGGACAATGCTGAGCAGTGTGCTTAGGTTCTCCACAATATAAGCATAATCCTTTTTGACAACAATGTGTCTTTTCTTGTTCAATAAGAGATTTAAAACGTATTGCGTCAATTTTCATATCTTCTATTTTTGAATGTATGTATTGAAATATGTTGATATTGCTATTATATTGTAGTAACATTAGGGCTCTCTTATGTGGCTCTCCGATCATAATTCAAAAAGCCGATTGTCACACTTCATAGCAAAATCAATTGCTTGATTTAATGTCGGAGAATCGGATAAGTTGAGTATTAATTTCTTTATTTCATATTGTAATCCATAAAAAAAATAGGCTAATTAAGGCAACATCATCCTATTTGGTATCAATTGCTAATTATCAAAATTATAAAGCATATAATTTTATTTATTGATTACCTTGTCGCAAGATGCGGATCTTATTGGTTGTGATACGAATTGCATTATGTTCTCTATGCATAGATCAAAATTCTACTAAAAATACCTCCAAATTATCCAATATTAGATCACGTCGTTCAAAAAAGGACAAAAATCATGATAAAACAGAATCTAATAGTAGTGTTTTAATAAATCTGACTTATGACTCTTGGTTTGGATAACTTTGGAATTGAAGTTCAATCACCAATTGTACTTGATTGATGAATCCTTGAAACTTAGATTTGGTACCATCAAACTTCTTTGACAAATTAATTTTTGGTTCTTTGATGCTTGAATGGTGTTCAATTGTAGGTGAAGTGGTATGGCTTGAAGCAGCTTGAATCATGTCTATATCTTCACTTCTTGCTAATCTTGTTGCTCCTTATAATGGTGCATTGAATTAATGCATTGCGAGCATTAATTCTCTCATTTGTTCTTATATTTGTGCCATTGCATTTTTCATTTTAGTAAGCTTTGCCATGATATTATAACAACAAAGAAAAAAAGTATCTACTCTCACTACAAAATAAAACACTCAAGTACAAAGGAAAACATTCTAAGAACAATATCAATTTAGAAGTGGATAATCTATAACTTCTAATATGCTTATGTCTTATTAAGAGAAAGGAGTAATCCACTCTTAATCAAAAAGAGACAAAGCTCTGATATTGTAACTTCACTCCTGTCAATTTGTCAAGGACATGAACTAAAATAGATGTATAAATTAGTAAAAACTATGTCGAAGGAAAATAACAAGATAGAAATAAAGAAGTATGTATATTCAAGAAGAAATTGGATTGGCTATTGCCAAAGATTAGAAAATATATTATTTACTCCTGAATTAGACTAGAAGCAAGAAAAGAGTTGACAAGAGTAAAGAAGACTTCACTCTTATCTCCATATATACTATTTATCTAAGAACTATGTAGCAGTGTTCTACAGAGCCTCCAACACGTGTCTAATTTGCAAGACACATTTCAAACTTGTAAGACAAGTTTCCTACATGTGTGCCACATACTTAGCTTGTCCCACAAGCTATGAACATGTGCAATATATGGCTAGCTTGTTGGCCAAGTTTCTAACCTACTAATCACCTATAAACATATATAAAGGTGATTCTGTATTTATGAAGCTTTTAAAAAGCTTCTCTATGAAATATTATCAAATTAATTTATTTTACCTATTTCTATCAATTTATATTAAATAGATAATCATTGGAATAAATCTTATGTTCGTAACAACGATAAGCTAGATTATCGTAGGCTTGGACTTTTTTCAATTTGTAGACAAATCAATCTAATTGCTTATCAATTATACCTACCAAAATCTATAAAGATCCATCCTATATTCTACGTATCACTACTTAAGCCATACAAAATAATGGATATATAAAGAAGAAGACAAATACCATGGCCTCCTAAAGAAGTGGATAATAATAAAGAATTCCAAAAAGAAGAGATTTTATAGTCAAGGCGGTGCCAAAATTGACTAAAATATCTTGTACATTGGCGTGGATATAATATTAATAAACACACATAGGAGCCATCCAAGAATCTAATAAACACATCAATAAAAGTCAATGCGTTTCATTAATGACATCCATCAAAATCAAGATAAAAAGTCAAGAAAATCTTTGTTATAAAGGAAAACAAGTTCTATAGAGGTTTCACTCTATCAGGTATTATTATTTGCTATTTCCTTGAATTTGTTTATACTAAAGAGATGGAAGATCAACAACCTGCAAATTCAAATCAAGAACCATCATTTGTTGACTTATCGAACGAGATATTACGACTATCAGAACTTTCAAGATGACGGAATAGAGATGAAGACTCTCATGATAGACATGTTCTTCCTTGGATTGATGGCAAAATATAACGTATTTGATATCATGACCTTGGAAGAGACTCTCAATCTTTTGTGATACTTTTAGAGGTAGAAACTACTTGTGATGGTATTCCAAATGTTTTTTTTGAAGGAAGTTATGAAAGCCTCAACAATGATCAAATAACAAGGTGATCCTTTCACCCTGGTATGGAATACTATTGATAGTTGAAAGCACCTATCAACTACGTTCAAAATGAAGAAAGATCAAAATATGTGGCAAGCACAGTTCAACGTATCCTGGACTTCCTCAATATATAATCACCGCTCCTTGTAGAACTCGTCTTTAGAAGGGGGGATAATATCACGGATATAAGATTTATTCCAATAATTATCTAGCTAGTATAGATTGATAGAAGTAGATAAAATAAATTAATTTGATAATTTTTTATAGAAAATTTTTCTAGAAGCTTTATAAATACAAAATCACCTTTATATATGTTTATAGGTGATTGGTAGGTTAGAAACTTGGCTAACAAGTTGGCCATGTGTCGCACATATTGGTAGCTTGTAGAACAAGTTAAATACGTGGTGCACATGTAGGAAACTTGTCTTACAAGTTTGACATATGTCTTGCAAATTAGACATGTGTTAGAGGTCTTATAGAATGCCGCCATATAGTTTTTAGATAAATAGTATATATAGAGACAAGATTGAAGCCTTCTTCATTCTTATGAACTCCTTTCTTACTTTTAGTCTAGTTCAAGAGTCTCATATATTTTCTATTCTTTGGCAATAGCCATTCTAGTTTTTTCTTGAATATACATACTTCTTTATTTCTATCTTGTTATTTTCTTTTGACATAGTTTTTACTTACTTATGCATCTATTTTAATTCGTGTCTTTGATACCCGAGCTAACATAAAATATTTCAATTTCTTGTGATCTGTATATATAGTCATAAGATAAATTATTCTTTCAAAAAAGTAATGCCATTCTTAAAATGAATCCATAATAGCAAGAAGCTGCTTATTGTAGACTTCATAATTAATTTTGGCAGCAAAGAATTTTTTAGAATAAAATACAATATGATGGAGTTTATCGTCTATATCCATTTTTGAAATTATAGTCCCTTGTGCAAAATTTGAAGCATTAATTTCCATATAAAATTTCTTTGTAAAATTTTGATGCACCAATATTGAGGCTATAGTAAACGCCATCTTTAGGTCTTGGAATGCCTTCTCTACTTAAAGCCCCCAATCTAACTTATCCTAACATATCAATCGAGTACAAAAGGTGGTAACTTGAGAGTAATTTTTTATAAAGATCTAATAGAAGTTAGTAAATCTCTCACAGTTTTTGAAATAGCCCATTGCATAATTACTTCTATTATCTTGGGATCCATCATCAAATCCTCAGCAAATATGATATATTTCAAATATTCTATCTTAGATTGATAAAATATACATTTCTCTAATTTGACATACAAACCTGTATCTTATAGCTTTTGTAATACCAACTTAACATGCCTCTCGTATTTTCCTTTATTTTTTGAATAGATCAAGATGTCATCAAGATAAATCACCATGAACTTGTGCAAAGAATTCTCAAAAGATGTCATTCATTAAATGCTGAAAGATAACGAGTGCATTTGTTAGTCCAAAGGACATGACATTATATTCAAAATGACCATATTTTATTTGAAAGGCGATCTTTTATTCATCTTTCTCCTTAATTTATACCAAGTTATATATTTCACAAAGATCTATCTTAGTATAGATCTTGGTTTGGCTGAGATGTTCCAAAAGTCTTGAAATTAACGGTAGTGGATAACGACTCTTCATCATTATCTTATTTAATCTTCAATAATCAATGCACATACGTGAGAAACCATCCTTCTTCTTAATAAAAAATATAAGTGCACCTTCTAAAGACTTTGAATGCTTGATGAAATTCTTTGTAAGATTTTTATTAATATAATCTTTTAATATCAAAAGCTCATTTTGAAAAAGATTACAGATTGGGCCAAAAGGTGGTTGCATTCTTTCTTAAAGATCTATAACACAATTATATGGTTGGTGCTCTAGCAATATATCAGTATTTTTCTTCTAAAAGATATCTTGAAATTTAGTATACTGCTTTGAAATACTTGCCAATGAAGTCATATCTTCTTTAATTGGAGTCACATAAATAACAAACAATATACTTTCTTTGACCAATCTTATAAAAGTCCTTACTCCAACAAATAAAGGTTTATCAATTCGTAGTTTTTTATAATTTATTTTTTACAAGGGGCTCTATCGAAAATATTATCCTTTGTAACCTCCAATCTATAGATGGATTATGCTATTCTAACCAAAATAGCTTGAGAATATGAGGATTTGAAGGAATCCTAATAATGTTGAAAATAATCTGGCTTTTATGATCTTTGAACAATACTTCTATAGGCATGGTTTCATGGATAATACTATCAAAGGATAAAGATCATTTATCTATTATCTCTGTGTAAATAGATTTGAATTTCTATATTAGAAGAATTTTATATAGGTTAGTAAATACCTCATTTATGAAATAAGCAAACACCTCCAAATCTAATAAAGTTTTTGTTTGAAGCTTTTGAAGGCTAAAATTCAAAGGGATTGTAAAATAAAAAGCAAGTTGAGGAAAAAGAGAGGAATATGAATAAATTTGTAATGCTGGATTATCCAATGGCACGGTCCCTACCATAGTTAAACATTGTTGTTTTTTTGAATAATTGCACTCTCAATTTTGGTAATGCGTCAATTTTGTTTCTTTGAGCAATTTCCAACCTTGTAACCTTCTTTACCACACTACAAGCATAGACCTTCTTCTATCTCATGTTTCTTTTTTTATGGACTAAGAGGTTTAAATTGTATTGCATTAACTTGTATATCTTCTACTTTTAGGTGTGAATTAAAAATTCTTGTCATTTTAGCAAGGATATGTTGGATTACTTATTGTCTTGTTGAAGCCCATGAACGTTGATCTTGTCGACATTGAAATAATTTGTTTTATATTTTATAGTTTGATTAATGGCTTCATTGAGCGATTGTAGATCCGGAAGTGACAATAATAAATCCTTCACATCATCTCTTAATCTCCAATAAAATTGACTCATTAAGACTTCTTCTTTCTAATTAATGTTACACACTAATTATCTAAAATTGGATGCATAGACTAATACAAAGTGCACTTTTTGACGTAATATTTGGATCGTAGTTGTTGCCCAATGAGCCTTATCATGTTCTCCAAATACTTCTATGAAAACTTCAAAATTGCTCAAAATTGATGATCTTTTTTCAAACAAAAGAACAAACCATGATAGTGCTTGCTCCGTAAGCAATGTGCCAACCAATCAAATTCATGATTCTTTTATTGAATAAGTATTAAGTTGTAGGACCATTATTAATGGAATTTGGTTAATAAACCTACAGAACTTTAAATGCATACCATCATATTTGTCCAAAAGACTAACTCAAGACTCTTTATTTTATTAAACAAGTGAATTTTCTTAGTGTAGCATAGGTAGTACTGCATTCTCAAGTGCAGAAGTTGGAGGTCGATATAATCTAGATTGTGGCACTCCAGATATTATGTCGTTACGAAGTTTTGCAACAACTTCTTTAATCTCTATAGTCTTAGCAAATAAAGTAATAAAAACACTTATAATAGCATCTAATTTGGACTCGGAAGATTTGGTCATATTAATATCTTGACTTCCAACCATTTTAAGAAAAAAAAAAAATGAATCTATAAGAAGACAATATCAATTTAAAAGAAGGTAATTGGCAACTTCTAAAACTCTTTAAGACCTTCAAAGAGAGAGGTGATCCACTCTTTCATAAGAAGGACAAAGCTCCAATATTATGATGAAGAAAATATCAATTTAGAGAAAAATAATTTGTAGCCACTAAAGCATTGGTATACCTTCAAATAGAGGAATAATTCACTCTTTAACAAGATGGATCCAACTTTGATATTGATAATGAGGCCAGTTTCAACAAATTATCAAGGATATAAGAATACATAGCAAGAGACTTGAATTAAGATAAGGTTTTAAGAAGAAACCAATAAGAATTTAAATTAAACAGATGAGTATACAAACAACATCAAGAAAGATGAATTAGAATTCTAAAAGATGCATCGTCAAAACTAAAGAATTCTTTAGCCTTGACCCCCATATATACTCCTATCCAAGATACTTTCTGAGCGGCTTCCATCAAACTAAGAAGCTTCTCAAGTAGCTTATACCAACTGGGAAGCTTCTTGAACTCCTTCCCCTAACTGAGAAGCTTCTTAAATTCCTTCTACTAACTAAGAAACTTCTCAACTATCTTTCATCAATTAAAAAGCTTTTCAATTAACATTTATTAACTCAAGAAGTTTCTAGAATATTCTAGAAGGTTCTGTGAGCCTCCAAAGTGTATGTTCTTAAGAATTTCTACTCTTCTTACTTGATTGACATATAAAGATAAATTAGAATAGGGGCCTCAAGTACAAAAGGCATTCTAAGATCTTAAGACGACGTTTATTACAATTCCAATCTCGATGCATCCAAACTTTATAAATATATTCTATATAGAGACTGATGCTTCAGATTTTGTACCAAGGGCCATACTTTTATAAATAAATATAGATAATAAATTCTATCTTATTACATTTTATTCTCAAAAATTCTCTACTGTCAAAATTAATTATAAAATCTATAATAAGGAATTTTTTGCTATTATAGATTTTTTTGAAGAATGGTATCATTTTCTTGAAGGAACAATGTATCTTGTGATTATATACACAGATCACAAGAACTTAGAATATTTTATGTCTGCTTAGATTCTTAATCATTGCAAAGCTTAATAGAATATGTTGCTATCTTGATTTAACTTTATTATCATTTATCGACTTCGGAAGCAATAAAGATTATTTGATGCTTTATCAAGAAAATCATATCTTGTACCAAAGATAGGGGAGGTAACATTTGATCAAATGGTTGAACTCAGATCAATTTCATCTTTATGCCATTATTACATCAACATCTATTGATTCTAGTTTCTTCAATGAGGTGCGTGCTCCAATTACTAATGATGCTTTGGCCCTTGATGTCAAGCTTCAGTTTAATAAAAATGCTAATAAGTTCAAAATTGAAGAAGATCTTCTATACTTTGAAGATTATTTGTATATCCTAGAAGGATCAACAGAACTGCGCATTCTTCAATCTCACCATGATTTTCTAATTGCAGGTCACTTTGGATTTAACAAGACTTTAAAATTTATTTTCCAAGATTTTTGGTGGCCTCAAATATAGAAGGCAATGAAGGACTTTGTACTTTTTTGCAACATCTATTCAAGGTCCAAAAATCCTCAACATCGCTCTTATGGACTTTTACAAGCCTTACATGTTTTAAGATGGTCATGGTCTTCTATCTCAATAGATTTCATTACAGATCTATTGCCATCCAATTCGTTTGACAGCATTCTTAAGGTGGTTGATTGACTCACAAAGATGGCTCATTTTATTCGTTACAAGAAAATTGTATCTAATGAAGAAATGATAAGGCTCTTTTTTTATAATATATATTGATACCATGGCCTATTGAATGATATCATATCCAATTAAGGATCCCAATTTATATCTAAGTTTTGGAAACATCTTTTTGAAATATTAAAAGTGGATATTAAATTTTCTTTGGCTTTTCATCCTTTGATTGATGTCCAAATAAAATGAGTTAACCAAATTTTGAAGTAGTATTTATAATGCACCATCAATTATTGTTGTTTTTGTTTGTCTCACTTACTCTATCAATACTATCTAGAGTAAATCTGTAAAGGGGGATTCAAACACAGAGAGAGACTATCCACATTGAATTAGACTGTTAGAGTCACACAACTAACTACCTTCTGAACATTAGAGTCCAATGCACACTTACATGTTTTTTTAAAATACTATCGTCCACTCTATTGGTTCTGCTATTTCGCAATTAAAGATAAACTTTGTGATACAATCCTCCACCAATTCTCGTACTGTAAACTTTTGTCTTCTTTCGAACTCATAACAACAATCGGCAATGTTGCACCATTTTCATAGACTGCATACACTGCTTTTCTTTCCAATCACTGGAAATAATTCCTCACCCAAAACATCCCTTGAAATAAATTGTTTCTCCAATATTCTCCACCGCTCAACTCTCACAGTCAATACGGCATGACAATCTCATCTACAATCAAACTTCATTGACATATCCCATCTTCAACCTCCAATTTTCTACAAAGAACTCACGCATCAAACAATTATAATTTCTTACTCATCCACATATATAAAATTTCTTGTTTTATTACTATACTTTATTATTGACATGGTATAACCCTTTGGAATAGAATTTGGATCCTCTACTACAGCTTAACAAAAGAAAAGAGAGAGGTAGCACCAAGCTTACCCCGGCTCAAGACTATCACAATTTAGCCTCGACTCCTACGTTTCGAATCAATTTATACTTATTCCAATCTATGTTAACTGCTACACAATCAATGATAACTACTTTTTCTAACTTCCTCATCCATTCTGCCTTCTAAATTGGCCATTCATCGGCTTCTTGCCTATTCTTAATCCTACAAATTATGTATTGTAAATCCTAAAATTCCTACCCATTATTATGAAGCTGGCTCTTGGGAGTGAAGTGCTCCTGGATTCTTCATAGGAGGTTCCTCTGTGTCTGGCTCTAATGGCACGTCCTCATCCTCCTTCAATAAATCCATATGATTACTCTTCAACTATGCTGATAAATCTTCATTATTCACTCCCAATTCTCGAACTTGAGCCTCCAATTATAAAATCCTAGCATTTTTCACCTCTAATTGGCGCTCTTGTTGCTTGATCTTCTCCTCTAGCTCACTAATACTCAAAAATGGTGGAGCAGATACTTGTGGCCGAACGACATTGGTCAAATTGCCCTCCAATTTTTCCACTTCATTCTTCAATGTACCAATTTCTGCCTGCAGTTTATCCATTCTAATTTTGTATTGGTCTCCCAATTCTATCTTTTCTTGTTCTAATTTTGCTGTTTTTTCACATTCTGCTTACAACTGATATTTCAATGCTTCCCATTCCAAATTCCATATCTTGCGATTCTCTATTAATTCTTGCTTTTGGTTGTTCTAGATTCTTTGTATGCAATCTTTATCATTCGTCCAATTTTTCTTTTCCTCCGCTAACTTCCGCTCCAATGCCAACTTGGACTCCGTCTTTGCCCTAATAAGGTGACCCTGTTCCACAATTTGGTGGCTTTTCTCCATTATCTCCTTCTTGCTTGACTCCAATTGTTGTCGTAGATTTCCTTCCAATTGACCCACAGTAAGTTGCAATTGGAAAATTTGATCCAATATTACTTCCGTAAGGTTCCCTTCCGCCAATATCCTAGTGTTCAAAACTAGAGTCTCAGCCATCCTCGCAATCACTGCATGAATTGAAGCTTGCTTTGGTGTAGTCTCCAAGATAGCCTCATGTTCCCGCGATCTATTTGATTCCTCAATTTTGTGCACTACTACCTCTAGACTAATTGGTAAATTCCGCATACCTTGTTGTAACATTGGAGAAGGTACACTTTTCTCCACTGCTAGTTGACTTAACGTATGTACAATAACAGAGTGCACATAGTTAGAGCATAGCAAAGATGCAAATTTACCTGTTTTTTGCTTGGCTCCCATTTCTGCATGGATACGGGTTGTTACAAAGGCTGCCCAATTAAACACCATGCCTTCAAGTGTTCCAATCAGAGCAAATAATAAGCGCTTGAACATGTATGTAGTATGTCGGTTCAAGCCTAACCATTTCTGAACAAATCGCATTTATTTCGCAAGCTCTAGAATAAGTGCCTCTGCCACTTTTTAACCTTGATTCTTCTCAAAAGACGCCATGTCTCCTTTGAAATAACTTCCCGATCTGAAGTCATTTGATACTTCGACGCCTATCGTTAATTCACCTATTGATAAATATAATACCTTCTGTAAGGTACTCTCATCGATCCCAATTATTTTTCCTTTTACTATACTTGAACCATTCTTTGGGTTGTAATTTTCTATATACTCTGCCACTAGTTCTATATCAATTGGAGGCAAGTTATCCGATCCTCACAAAAACACATACATCCACGCATTTTTAAAATCTCTCTGTCTTTGTGGAGACTAACAGATTTTTAACTTCATTGGCTCCATGTTGGTGACCACCACTAGGGACGGCAATTGCAAGTTATTCTTACTTCGCACGTTTTGGACATTCTCCTCTCTCTCCATAGCTCTCTTTGATCTTTCCATCGACATTGTATAATATTGATTATGTATTCCTTGCTTGTACTAATCGTTACCCTCTGACTTTAGAAAACTCTACACTCCAATAAGCATACACTTGGACAACCAAGCTCAAAACAGAATACTAACGAAAATTCTCACTAAGTGCCCTGCTCCTAACTTTTTACTTGGGATTTGAATCAACAATCCTTAATCTAGTGTATCAGATTATCACTTCTAATTTGTCTGACTAGTTCGTATTAGGACCTAAAACTGACCATGAGCCGTCTTTTCTAACCATCATGTACCTTTAATAAAGGTAAGCTATCATGAACAGGTACACCCACTTCCCTCCAATTTTGAAAACCCATCCTGAATTTATGTAAAATAAAGATGTAAATGGTTGCCGTTAACTCGGGTGGTAAATTGAATACCCATAAAATCTTCTAGTTGAATTGAACTATTAGGAAAGGCTTCAATTATTCAATAAGGTCCATGCCAATTGATTTGAAATTTCCCCGAAAAATTGTGAAAGCGACTATCATAAAGAAATACTAGATCATTGGACATAAAAGATTTAGGATATAATTTATTATTATAATAATTATTATGGTCGTGCTGTGTAGCTTCCATAGTTAAAAGAACCGTAGTCCTAACTTCATCCAATTTTTTCAATTGTGCTAACCGATGTTGGAAGGATTCTTTGTCACCAAGACGTTCATTCAAAATAATTTGTAAACTTGGAACTTCCAATTCAATTGGTAATATTGCCTCTTGCCTATATACCAATTGGAATGGTGTGGAACTAGTAGTCACTTTATATGTAGTACGATATGCCTACAAGGCTGCAAACAATTTTATATCCCAGTCCGTTCCCACATCAGACATTGTTTTAATTAAAATTTTGCACAAAATATTGTTGGTCCTTTCAGTCTATCCATTGGCATGAGGGTGATATGGGATTGTCTTCCGATGCTTGATCTCGTATTTATCTGTCAAAGCCGTAATTATAAAATTAATAAAATAGGTTCCACAATCACTAATCAATTCTTTGAGACATCCAAATCGAGTGATAATGTTCTCATATAAAAATATGGCTACGGTATTGGCATTATCAATTTTTGTTGCCATTGCCTCCGCCTATTTTATCACATAATCAGTCGCTATCAAAATATATCTTTTCTACCCATTACACGAGACTAGTGCCATTGATCCTATGAAATCAATATCCCATGTCTCAAATGGTGCTTGTGTTAAAATTAATACCAACGATATGGCAGAAGTTCCAATAGGTCTACCAATACGCTGACAAGGATCACAACGTCGGACGTATTAGTGTGCATCTGAGAATATTATTGGCCACCAATATCCAGCCATTAAAGCTTTGCGGTGTCGTAATACGTGAAGTCTTGCTTGAGAATGCTCCGGGCACCTGGCTGTGGAAGATAAAAAGAAAATACGCCACAACAAAATCCTAACAATTCTAATAGAATCTTAATTAACTTCTATTAAACCTTAACAATATTTTTCAGCTTGATTCAATCTTAAAGAAATTATAAAAGAAGAATAAATGAGTCATTCAATAATCATAATAGAAAATAATATATAAAATACTAAATTTAGAAAATACTAAAAATAGAATCTTAAAACCCTAAATCATATCTTATTCAAACCCTAGTCAATCCCTAAGTCAAACCTTGATCAAACCTTAGTCATACCCTAAGTCAAACCTTGGTCAAATCTTAGTCAAACCCTAAGTCAAACCCTAGTCAAACCCTAAGTCAAACCCTGATCAAACCCTAGTCAAACCCTAATCAAACCCTAAGTCAAACCCTAATCAAACCCTAACCCTAATGAAACCCTAACTCAAATCTTGGTCAAATCTTAGTCAAACCCTAATCAAACCCTAAGTCAAACCCTAGTCAAACCCTAATCAAACCCTAGTCAAACCCTAATCAAACCCTAAGTCAAACCCTAATGAAATCCTAACCCTAATGAAACCCTAAGTCAAACCCTAGTCAAACCCTAATCAAACCCTAAGTCAAACCCTAAGCAATTTCTAAGGCAGTTTTAGAACCACAATAACTACCAAACAAACCGTTGATCTTGATTGAAATATTTCATACACCTTAACAATTAAGTTAAAAACACACACACCAAGTTTGAAGAAGATCCAACTTACCAAGAAGAAGAAAAACTTACAAATTTGCTCGGGTATCAGCCGGCCTCCTTCTCCAATCTTCACGCCAATATTCCAGTGCCTAAACCTCCTATTTGCACCGTTCAACTGCTTCCAAATTTCACAAGCATGTAGGAAATTAAGTCTTCTACACACACACATAAATTTCACCCCAATCCAACCGATAGATTGATCAAAATCTGCGAAACCCTAACTGACCTTTAAAACCCAATTCCAGAGACCCCAACTCACATAAATTTCAATAACCTTTGATCGAACCGTTAGATCAATCTCAAATTCACAGCACACATTGACAACAACAATACCCAAAAACCCACAAATTTCCAGCCGTAGATCTGCTGCAAAGCTTCTGGAATTGCCTAAACCATCAACCCTAATTTATTTCACAAAATCTCAAGTAGCCAAAATAAACCCTGACTTTGCAAAGCTATTACAAAGTCGTTTTCTCTCCAAATCACTCAAAATCAACTCCTATATAAAACCCTTCAAGTTCACTCCCTAACCCCAATCTCCGATCTGCAAAAAGACTCTCCATTCGCCGTCGGCACGCGGTTTTGTGCCCTGGGGTCTGGTTTCGACCCAGGTTCTTAACCGGCCCTCTCCGGATATCAACTCTTGTAGTTTTGAGGTAAATTTCTCTAAAACCTACTCTTAACTTCTTATTAAACATACCTATACCAATTATTTTTCTAATCTACTTTGTTTTACCATTTTTATGGCTTTACAAAGTAAGTAGAAATCCCTTTTATAAAAGGCAGCATTAGCACTTTTTAATTTTTACTACCTCCTTGTCTATTATCTATTTTTCTAAGATAATTTTCTCAAATATTTTCATTTGAGCTCTTCTATAATATAATCATTCCTCCCCTCTTTCACCTAGTAGTCGTATTACTACACGACATCCACCCCCCCTGAACCTGTGCATCCTCTGGTATGCACCAATAATTCTTCAATATGTTGAATGCTCTTCATCTTGTTCATATTCTTGGTCTTCAATTTGATCATCTTCTTCTTTTTCAATACCCCTCAATAGATTTTGTTCTTCATCAAAATGTATATATATTCCCTTTTGTTTGAATAACTTGACTCGCTTGCCTGCTATAGGTGTCTTCAATTGTGTCCCATCAAGTTCCCGTAATACATATGTTCCATTGTCATAGACTTCTATCACAACATATGGTCCAAACCATCGCTTAGAAAATTTTCGTAATGTACTATGTTGGTTATCCAAACTATTATCATATACTAATACCCAATCACCTTCTTCTATCTTCTTAGGTCGTAGTCGATGCGTTTTATCAAACCTTTCTTTATTCCTTTCCCTTGCTTCTTTCAACCTTCCTATTGCCACTTCAATGTCTTCAGGTCTTCTTTCCAAGATCCTCCCTGTTAAGATCATCCTTCCAAGGTAATATTCTCCATGTAGGTATTGTTTCTTCTATTGGCATAATTGGCTTTTGTCCATACATTAATTCCGAAGGCATATAACCGGTCACTGTGCTATGAGTTGTACGATCTGCCCATAATGCAAATGGTAGTAGTTTTGGCCATTGATGTACTTTGCCATTGCATGCTTTTACTAATGCCTTAACAATAGGTGAATGCCCACGCTCACTCTTCCCATTACCTTCTGGATTATATGCTGTTGTCAAAGAAAGTTTGATTCCCATTCTACTAAAGAGTTCTTTTGCTTCTTTTGCATCCAATTCACCTCTATCTGCCGTGATTTTTCCAATACAACCATAGCGACAAATAATGTCTTCTAAAAGAAATCGACATACACTTTCAGTACTCTTTGTTCTTAATGCTCGTCCTTCAACCATATTTGATAAATCTTCACGTGTAAGTACCAAATATTTCATTTGTCCAAGTCCCATAGGCATTGCCACTAAATCCACTACCCACTTATAATGTAGTGCTAGAGGATAAGTTGGATGTAATTCATCTCGATGTCGAATATTAGAATAGAATTGACAAATTTCACATGATCCTATAAAATCAACCACATCTTTATATATGCCTTTCCACCAATATTTTTCCTTCAATTTAGTAAAAGTTGCCCATATTCCTCTATGCCCTGCCCACAAACTCTCGTGAAACTCCTTGATAATCTTTTGTTGAGCTTCTAAATCACATATCACTCGTTGTGGTATTTCTCCTCTTTTCTTTGGATGCTTCCATAAATATCCATCATATAAAAAATATCCATAGGCTTTCTTACGAATTTTCTTAAATTTTTGATCTGTCCAATCTTCTTGTCGCTTTAAAGTACTTAGGTACTTTCCAATATCTTCCCATTCACCTTCATATGAGTCTTTTAAAAATAATTCCAATGGTACAGTCAAACATGCACCTTCTTCTTTTGATAATGCATTTGTATAAAAATTTGCACCCACATCATCTTCCATATCAATCATGTCTTCTTCATCATAATACCTTGCCCTGGATAACATATCTGCAACTGAATTATCTCTTCCTGCAATGTGTTTAAATTCTGGATTCAAAGATTTGATATATGCTATCCACCTCAGCATAGCAATATCAGGAGTTGAACAACTTGTAATCATGCCTAGTAAAGGCAAACAATCTGTTTCTACAACTACCGATGCACCAATCAAATACTCCTTTTCATTTTTCATAGCAGTTACTACACCCCATAATTCTCTTTTAATTTGTGCATATGCTCTTTGTCTAATATTCAAAACCTTTGCTCCAAACCGTACTACATATCTATTCCCTTGTTCATCGTCTTGTCCAATTGCCCAACCTATTCCAATTGGACTCGCATCAACTGTTAATATTACTGGTCTTCCACATTCATAATTCACTTTTTTCAAAGTTGGAGGTGAAGAAAGAAGTTCTTTCAATTTTTCCATAGCTTTTCTTTGCTCATCTTTCCATTGAAACCTTTTATTTTTCCTTAACAATTCATATAATGGATCTGCCACATGTGCAAAATGAGGTATCCATATATGATAGAAAATGGACGCTCCTAAAAATCTTCTCACTTCTGTAGTATTTTCACATTCTTTCATCTTTTTAATAATATCAATCTTTTCAATACTCGGCTTACGTCCATATGATCCGCACATGTGTCTAACAGCTAGTATTTCATTTATCCCAAACATAGACTTTGTACCTGATAAGGTCAAGTGTAGCTCTTCCAACCGTGATAAAATCTTTTCACAATCATTAATATGATCTGCAACAAATCTTCTACAACCTTTCTGATCCAATGTCTCATCTTTTTCTTCTTCTGCACATCCTTTAATTGAAATATCATCTAAGAATGGCATAGTCTTTTCTGGTATAAATTCCCTCAATACTTTGTTCATTCCATTCATCATATGAGCTACTGAATTAGTAGCCCCTTGAGGCAATGTACACATTCTTACCAAACCCAATGGAGTCTTCATAGTAGTTAAATCTCTACTTTGTAATGCCAATTGAAATTGATCATATCCTGAGTAAAGATCACCTATCGAATAGATTGCTCTTCCTGCAAATGCCTCTGCAAATTCATCCACAATTGGACTTGAACCCATATTTCTAATGGTTACTTTATTTACAGGTTGCATATCTTGTATAAATCTTATTGTTTCATTTTTCTTTGGTACCGTAAACCATCGATTTGAGTAAGGTGCTATAGATGGTTCTAAAATCCCCATTTCAATCTTTTCATTGAGTAAGTTAATCAACTTAGATAAATGTGCTCTTGGTACTGGAATTGGTCGTAAATTCCATGGTTCATGAGGAATAGTAAAAATAACCATAGGTGCTACAATATTTGGATCAACACATCCAATTTCATGTGCTTCAAATGCAAAAGCCTTTCCATGTCGTGAAAGCATATTTCTAAAGCATTTTTCTTCACATTTTGTCAAAAATCCTTCACATCCAACCCTTAATCCATCTAGTGTAGCATCCATAAATTTATGTCCTATCTTCTTAGGATCTCTCAAATTTGGTTGTGTAGGTGCTCTTCTCACCTTTTCTTCACAATCTGATGGTAGTGGCAAAGCCACTGGTTTAACCTTTTTTGCCATTGATTTATACTTAGTTTCAACACATACCTCTTGGCGACTTAAATTTTTCATAAAGTTTTGAATTTCATCATAAAATTCTTTAGAACATACATTAATAATTTTATTACTTCTTTGTAATCCATATTATAATAAATAATTTAATTCTCCCATAGTATCCGCAAATCCAAC